>JARHVA010001626.1:2055000-2247500 GCA_037957365.1 Torreya grandis
TTGAGATAATTACTAGTATATAAAAATTATTTATGTATAGTTATAACATATATATATATATATATATATATATATATATATATATATATATATATATATATATATATATATATATATATATATATATGAGAATAATTGAATGATAATATAGATATAAAAATATTATAATATATAATATTAATTTATATAATAATATTAATATTATTATATAAATTAGGAGAGATGCAATTTTCTACTTTGGTAAAGAGGGGTTTTATAAAGTGAAAGAGTGTAAATAAATAGTTATACCTCACTTGAAACTCATGACAACTGATCCTCTCTAATCCTTTGTGCATGAAGTACTAAGTAACAATACTCTGATATTTCTAGTAGATGTGATAGTAGAAAATGAGGTGGGGTGTTACTTTGTATGCTGTGGCAATGAGTTGTGTGGGGCAGAGACCTTCCATTCCATGATGAGCTTGAGTAATGGCAAATTGGTGGGGAAGGGCAAGGCCAAAAAAACATGAAATTGGGGAAAGATTTCAAGATGAGTTGATCGATGATGGTGAGGGGAAATAATAGGGTATTTCAGGTGATGGACACAAAGAAGTCAAGGTAGATACACATGCACATTTTAATGACATGCCACATTTGTTAATGTAATATGTAAAATTCACCAAGCTCAAGTGACATGGTAACTTTGATAAAGAACAACATTAGGAAAATGAGAACTTTCTAAGCAAACTATGGTGACATACATGCCTTCAGGAACTCTAGAATCAACATAATTTTAGGTGTTGACAACAGTGTAGTCCATAATTTTAATTATTAATATATAGTAATATATTAAATATTTAAATATAATATATATAATATATCACCACTCTTAGATATATAATATTATTTTTCTCAACATTTAGTATATGAAATGTAAGACAAGGTCACCCCCATCACCCCTCCTCTTTTGACATAACTTGTTCCTTTAAGGTAAGTGCTAGTGTGTATCTTACCATCATGATTGTTTATGGCCATGGGAATTACAAACAAGTGTCGTGGAGTGGATTTCGTACCTTCCAGATTATATATTGTAAGATATAGATAGGTTGTTCTATCCCTCTCAAGAAGACTCGAGCACAGGGAGACAATTTAAAATCTTAAAAATAGGTCTCTAGCTATTAGAAATGACTTGTAGGCTTAAGCAACCAAATCCATATGAAAATGTATAGCTTAGTTTGCTACCTAGTCAATTCGACCCATAATCATAAGGCATCCAAAAAAGAAAGGCTAAGTGGATGAACTCCAATAATAGTTAAAGTTGCTTAGCCAAAAGGGATGTCTACATTTGACAAGGTAATATATCCTATTGTGAGTAGCTTTTTACTATTGTGGTAGCAAAAACACAATATTAAATAAAATCAAAACAATGTTTTTTAAATCAAAAACTTTTGTAATTCCATTATTTAATCGATCTATGAATAAAGAATCATCTTACTTATTAAATGTGCTTAGATTAAAAGTCCTACACAAATACCACTAATTCCCAAAAAAATGCATATCGAATATGATATTTGAAATTTTAGAACATAGTGTCTTTATGTTAGAAAGCTAATTATGATGTGGTTCATTAGATATGCATGTAGCATACAATTTACATAAGCTAAGAATACAAAATATGAAATAAGAGGACATAGACCAGTCTATTAATAACTATAAATCCACACCAAATCTCCAAACTGGGTTGTTTGGTTAAGTCTTTTATTGTTGTATCCTCTCGAGCAAAGGTTTTTAAAACTTTATTGATAAAAAGCATGCCACCATGGAATAGAGAAAGAAATAAAAAATAATCGACATAAAAATGTCAAACAAAAAAATAATGAGCTAACATAGAACTTGCTTGACTCGAAGGCAGATTCCAAAGCATCTCCTTATGGGACACATTGTATCCTATATTATAACTGAAAAAAAAATGTTGTAATTTTTCTTCTTGTGATGATGTATACTTTGTGTATATTTAAATTTACTGAATAGCTTTGCAATGCTTTTATGGTAATTTTTTTTCAAAGATTTTTTATGGCTCTATTTATTTCCTACTCTATAGATTAGCTGGGATTTTTTAATGTATATTTTTAAGTCAATTTAGGGCATTTATAATAACAGATCTACTTATGTTTGGGATCTATGGGATCAATCATTTTATTTAGACATTATCAATAATGGAGTAAGAAGACTTGGTCCCTCTAGCCATGGAGCATGAACCAACACTTCTCAACAATAATATTTAAAATTGCTGTCGTAAAACAGAGTTTCTATATTTTATCTTTATGTCGTAGGTTGATTCCTATGAGGACTTTATTATTGTGTGATTTTGGAAATAACCATCAAGAGGGACTAAACCATATATAATTACACGCTACCATTTTAGTTGCTTCACCTCTAATAGTTATTTTGTGTTTTATATTGCCTAGCAATATAAGATTCTTAAGATGCAATCAAAAGAATTTTTGTGAAATGTCATGCCTATACCATAGTTGCGTGAAATACATCTGGAACTATTTGTATCCCACAATGAATTATTGTCTAGCTTCAGATATGTGATCTACATTCTTAGATAAATGTAGAACTGGAAAATATTATTTAACTAAATAACTATGGAAGGAAATAGGCATTTGAAATTTTGTCACCTAGGTTATAACTTATATGTAGATATTTATACTGATTCGCTTCTGTGAGCATTTATTGAATTTTATCAATATTTTCTTCTCTTTACTTTTTTCTGTTGCAAGATCACATTGTATTCAACAATTAAAATTATATAATCTAACCAAAAAAACCTGAGCCTCAAATATATCATGCTCATCCCGAGCATGTGGCCATCCCATTCATCAAACTCACTTGATTGACAATGGGAACCGTATGTATTCCCATCTCAAAAAAAAATCCTTTGATGAACCTCTTACGGCTTAGATCTAAAAAGTCAGTGTGTAACTGAATCATGTCAAATTTTAAAAAGCGATATACAACTCACTTTGGTTTGTTGTGGAGCTCCATTACCAAGCGTCAACTTACAGAATGCATTGGTGCTTACTAGAGGTTGCTTCAACACCAAATTACTGAATTAAAAAGTGAATGATTTGTGGCTATGCAATTCTAAATTAATCTGCCAATTACTATCCATAGGTACTCATTGTACAATGACAATGGGCATTTAGATTTTTTTTAATTTGATTAACCCTCATTTGGGTTTTATATTGACAATGACCATTTGATTTTGAGCGGAGTAGCATGAGGTTACTGCTGAAGAGGCTTAACAAAAACCCAAAAATGCAGGCGACGATGACTGTAGGCCATTCTAGATGAAAGTCTCCCTGATGAATATTTGTTGTAAGGTGTTAGAATTCAAGTTAGTGTAGGAAAATGTATAAAATGAAAAGAAATATTTTAGAATACATGTATACGTATGGTTGTGATGATTGTTAGGGTGCACAACTCACCATTATTTTGATAGAATAGCAAACAAACACAAGCAAAAATGAGAGCGGAATTCAGATGAGATGTGATACTACCTACAAGGGCACAACTACCCTATCATCGTAGTCCTGCACATGCTCTCCCTCAACATGCATCCTCCATCCTCCTGGGTAAATAGTTAGTATGTCTGCATTGTTGAAAAATTAGATCAGAAGAAAAATATAGGAAATAAAACCAACTGATTGGCTGCATGCCATGCCCACTATTTATTCTTTAGTAGTAACTAGAAAATTGAAAAGAATATTAATATCCATCTCTAAACTTTGGAACATGGTTTTCATCTTCACTGAATATCATTACATGATTGGATGTGGGTAAGAAACAAGTAATAATAATTGCTTCGAGAGAAAATAATAGTACTTGTCAGGTACTAATAATCATTATTTGTGGCCTCGAACCATAGCCGCCTAAGAAGGAATATTGAAACAATTTAACAAAAAATAATCACGATACTCTATGATAAGTTTTTTTTGGATGGTGTCTCTTAGTATATTTAAAAAATAATACCACGAGTTTAAGTTTCAAACATATTGGCATATATAAAATTTCATGTTAAATGACTTATTCTCGTCGTTTTCCTTTGCTTTTCATTTGTAAGTTGGATTGCGACATGTAAATGATCAAATCAACAAATTAATATATATATATATGTCATCGATGCAAATAACATCACTATTAAATTTAATTTATAACTTGTCAAAGTTATGGCAAGTGCAATGGAGAGGTATCCAATTTTATTTCATAAATACATGTTAGGTAGACATGAGAAAATGTTTTTGTCTTTATATTTAAATTTAAAAAAAAATATATTAAATAGATTATAGTTTAATTGGTATGGATAATAGTGAATTGTGTTTGCACATCATATATTAAGACACGAGTTTTTAAGAGATGTAAAAAGAAGATAACATTGAGGTTTATTAGTAATACTTTCAATAACATGATAAATATAGTTGATAAATTAACCTCATTAAATATATTATCAAATCTTCATTCTTAAAATTTTCTGAGACAAAAAAGTGTACGAAAAGCGAACCCCATAAGGTTTTTTTTATTGGATAAGAGTAAAAAAAAGTGGGTTTTGAAAGGCCTCCAAAACCTTTTACAAAGTTACATAGATAAAACAATTAAGCCCAGACCAATACTACCTTACAACAAGCCTACCATAAAAGGCAGTGAAACAACCACAAGCTTCAACAAACATTCAAAAAAAACTTAACCACAAGGCAACAACTACCCTCAAACATGATAAAAATAATTAAATAACCTTTCGGTGATCCTTAAGAAAGACAAATGACAAGCTATAAATCTGCATAAAACACTCAATAATAATACCCACAAAAGTGTCTAGCTCTGGGTCTTGCAAGTTCCTTCATCTTCCTACTCTTGGTCACCCTATGACTTCTCTAAACTATTTTCATTGAGTTGGATTTCATGTTACTAAATTCCAATCATTATCCTTCTCTCCCATCTCGTGGGTGGCTCCTGTCTCGATATCTGACTTTTCCTTCCTAACATATTTATTATACATTGATGCTTGCCAAAAGGAAATAATCCTTAACTTGTTGAAATATCTTCTTAGATGAGGTATGAGGTTTTTATAAACTAATGACTTCATTCCTTTCTTCCTCTTCTTACTGTTTATTTGATATTGATCTTCCCGAGTTTCAATCTTTCCTTCTTCAAGATTGAGATCTTCTTGCTCCTTCTCCACTAATGGATTCTCTAGGTTGTCCTACCTTCTCATCATGATGACCCATCCCATGGTCTACCATATCTTTGTATACACATAATATTTTCAAACTTTATCAATTACTAATACTTTTTATCTTGTAAAAACCCATCAAGTCTCAATCTCTCTGAGTGCATGCCTTAAGGGGTGCACCAGGAAAGGGGTGGGCAGACCATTGGTGCTTTACAGGATTGTTGTCCCTTATTACCACTTGATATCAATCCAACCATCTCCTAAAATCATTCTCCTAAGCTTTGTCTCCTATTTTGCACCCTCCTCTAGTCATTTTTCACATTCATTAGCCCTTCCCTAACCTAAAACCCTTTTTAACAATTTACATTACACTATCAGCCCCATCAACCTTGTATTCTAATTGATAAAACTTATTAAGGTCTAGGTTGGCCCCTGGCCGACTTAGTTCATGACCTAATTTATTTTTTTCAATAATGATACTAGGTCGATTGGGTTGACCTTGTTGGCTTAAACTTTTAGAAAGGATTAGGGTTAGATCTACCTATATAAACACATCTATTTCACCATTCTTAGGGAGACAACAAGAGTTAATTATTCATCTGCACTTATTTACAATCTACTCTTCTGCCATTCTACTTAAGGAGTCATAGGTTAGGGCTTCTACTTGGAGAATAATCTTGTCTTATGGAGAAGTCTTAGATGCTTTGGTCTTTTTGAGTGATCCTTAAAAACCACAATAACCTCTTGCAAATCATATTTGTCCAAGGGAGAGATTGAGTCTCGATGGGTTCGTCTTTAAGGTAAGTATCTCTAACTTTACTCCTCTCTTTAGTAGATAGAAGTAGCATAAGTAATGGATTTTGAATACATTTTTCTGTTAATGCATTAGGGTTTTCCCTATACATAGCTTAATTAGGATTCTCATATGAATGTTTAATTTTATGTTTAATAACTCCCATTTTGTGCCACAAGATTTGCTGAGCACTATATTAGACTTTACTTGTTATTAGTTTAGTGAATATGAAAACATAAGATGTAATTAGGGTTATTGCATAGTTTCACTTGATTGGAGGCTTTGAAACCCTCCCTAATGATATTATTGTGGTAAGAGATCCCTTATCTAAGGTCTAGTGTATCCATCTTAGTCATGACCCCACATATCTAATATATCCATAATCAAAATTTTAAGTAGGATTTATCTTCTCTAAGCTAGGATTGATTTATAGATCTGTTGTATTTCTCATTGCATACATTCTGGTGAACTCAACGTGAATCTAATCCTTGCAGGTTTTCTTTCACATTTTTATTTTTATCATCTTATTATATTTTTATATATTTGTAGTATTATATCAAACCAGTCAATATAGTTCTAACTTTATGTGTGTAGGTTTAACACACAATCACATCAAAATGAATATATTTTGTCTATGTGGGTCTTCATTAGATATAGATTACTAGATAAAATAGGTTGACACAATACTGATTTTCAATTCTTGATAAGCATACAAGATTGAATAAGTTGACTTTGTCATTTTATTCTCTCTATCAATATATAGGTCAAAAAACTAGGTCAAACGAGTTGACTTTGTCATCTTATTCTTAATCAACACAAGTTTTGCAGAATTGGGTTGAAGCAGTCTATTGGGTGAATATTTTGTCGACAGCTAATTGGTGACCAAAATAGTTCCTATCACCACAGCATAGGAAGATTGGTCATCTAGGTGTGCAGCTTTACTACATCAATCGGAGACAAATCTCTCCTCTCATCAAGGGGAGGTTCCCTATAGATATGTAGGAGCTATATACAAAATAAGTAAGTAGAAAATAACACATAGGGGAAGAATAAACCATCCATCTCTCTTCTTTTAGAGATGATGCACACAGACAAAGGAGAAAATCTTGGTGTAAACACTGAAGGCACTTCTCTTCTTTCAGAAGTGTTCTTGTAGGAAATAGCAGGAGTTTCTTTCAAATAGTAAAGTAACTAGTAATCAAAAGGGCGTAGTAACAACAGGATGAAGCAGAACACAAAGTTTCCACCTCAACTACCCAATGAGTATATCACAAAGGGTAATGGGATGCACAAAGTCACCCCAGAATCCTCAACACAAAGGAAAAGAAAAACATAGACTGAAAGCAATTGTGAAAGCACAAAGTCTTCCCACAGTTGATTTCATGACACTTCCCTATTACCTTCACTAATTATGCTTACCAAATTAAATGATTAAGAACACCTTCAGAAGACAAACGTAAGAATGATCTTATAAAATGATACAAGCCAGATCAACAAAAATTTTGTAACTGAAAATGAAAATTACAATGAAAATGAAAGTTTGTAGAAAAAAATGAAAATGAAATTACAACCTGAGCTCAAAGTCTTAGTCTTCTTCTTTCAAAATGGGAAGAGTTTCGCTCTTGTAAAATGAAAAGTCTCCCTTTACAAATGAGAGAATTAACAAACTTATAGCCACTACGTAAGGATTGGCACCTTTTTTCATAGGACGACCCATGCTACAGTCAATGTCTTCAATGCATCTCTAGTTTTGTCTAGAGAGACCACACTGAGAACAGTGTGCTACCATAATTATGGCGTGTCCCTTCATCTGATATTTCTTTTCCTGGGTTTGGATCATCTAGTCTATCCCCTCTGACATCTGCATAGCTATCCATTTTGTCTTTACTCTAAAGGAGACTAACAGGTCATGCCTTCGATGTTTGCAAGCTCAAAAATCTACTTTGCAAACTATTCCATCTACTAGAATAACTTTTGCGTAGATATTTTGGGCTTTTCCCTCTTTTTACTTTTGTCTTTCTAGCTTTGTCTCTTCCTGCTGTGATTTGAGCTATTAGGCTATCTTTTCAGCTAGTTGCTTGGTTTTTCCTTCAAGTTTCGTGCTTTATTTAAATTTCAATGGATATTCCCTTACCTTAAATTTGACGTCTATGGAGACGTCATTGGTTGACTGTTTCAACAGTTCAGGTGGCCTTCTCAGCTACTTGGTTCAATCACTTTCTTGCTTCAATCACTTTATTGGTTCAATCACTTTCCTGCTCCTTGGTTGAACCATTGCTTTCATTTAAACTTGCCTTTGGAATCATCCATGTTGCTTCTCTCTTTGCTTGAGGCCACCTTTGACCTGCTTAAACTTGTGAACCATTGAACTTTGAACTCTTTTGGTTCAAGATTCAATGGGTTCATTAGTTTTTTCCTCTACCCATCACTTCCTTATTCTTTCTAAGCTCTTTGATCTTCATCACACTGGTTGAACCTTTGAACCTGTGAACTCGTTGAACCTTTTGGTTCAAGGTTTAATGGTTCAATCGGTTCATTCTTTTTATTTGGCTAAGTCCTTTTGATATTTTTGAACCAAACGCGTTAAACCATTTGGTCATTGAACCTGTTGAACCATTAAACCAAAGTGGTTCAATGGTTCAAGCCTTCTTCTCTTTGATAAGTGTTTTGAAGCTGTTGAACCTAGAAGTAGTTGAACTTGTTGAACCTTTGCCGAAGTGCCAACTATTGCTAATGGCATTGAACCTTGAACCCATTAAACCTTTGAACCAAAAGAGTTCAAGGTTCAACGGTTCAATGGTTCAATCCTTGCTTAGAAACCTGTCGATGAACTCTTTTGGTTAAACGAAGCCATTGAAACAATCTTGAAAATGACCAAGTGTTGGAAACTTGTTCTTTCCTATAGAGTCTTAGAAATCAACCTGTGAATTTTGTAGAACCGAGTTCATAGTTTTCTCTAAGTTTTCTCTTGAGCCTTGAAAGAGTCCATAAAAATGAGCCTACGGAGTCCGTAGTTTTAAGCCTGCAGAGTCCGTAGTTTTGAGCCTGCAGAGTCCGTAGATTTCTTCCTGTAGAGTCTGTAGATTTCTCTGTAGAGTCCGTAAATTTTTGAGAAAACTTTGAAAAATGAAGAACCTAAATGCTCAGAATAATTTTTGAAAGGGGAAGAGAGGATTTTGGTCTATAGTACCAAAATAGTTCAAATGTTGTCCCAAAAATGAGTGATATTTTTGGGGGACAACAGCTAGCTCCAATTGGGGAACTTCCTTCAGATGAGAACTTGGAACAACTGAGGGGAGTAGAAACCAAAATCTCTAGTGTCTTGAAGTGTGCCATTGGGCTATGGAATCATGCTACCCAAAAAGAAAGGCTCCAAAAAATGAAAATGAAAAGTACAAAATAGAACTAAATAGTATACAAATATACATATGTAAAGATGATCTTATCTGATGCCTCAAGATTTGAAGCACTTCAAATGTTGCCCACTGTGAGATAGTGAAAATGGTGTTCCATCTTGATAAACCAATAGGAAACCATTTTGTCCCCAGAAATGGTGACGAGCGAATGGAACTCTCCACCAAAAAACTAATTTTTTGTGTCTTTCTCTTGGCCTTTTCTTCTTCTTGCTCCATGGTAGGATGAGATCTTCAAACTGAAAACCATAACTCCTTGCTCTCCCTGTGAAGAGTTCCTTTTGCTGACTTTGGAATACAGTAGTATGGTCCACCACCATAGCTTGTTATTCTATTGGTCTAGTCCAGCACATGCTTTGATTGTCAACATCAGACCCTTGACAAACCATCAGCTCAGCATCTCCTTTGGTGTGAAGGAGTTTAACCTCTTCACCCTGAGCAATTTTCAATCTGAGCAATAAAGATCCGCATCTAGCTATGGAAGAATTACTGCCATCAAATTCTAGGATCCAAGCATCATCAGAAGCTTCTCTTCTATCAGATATCTCTTCATGGGAGATGAAAGATCCTTCTTGATTTGTACTATGCCCTACCAATTTTTTTGATGCCTTATTTGGATGAAATCCTAGATTGTCAGCTACAGGACTTTCATCAACTGAGACATGAGTGTCCTCTGTGGTCAAGAAGTAATTACCCCTACCTGAAGGCTCAAACAAAATTTGTGTAGTAGGGGCTGACATTTGGGTAACCACAATCTTTTCCTCAAACAGGTACACACCTGGTTCTCCACCAATGTTTAATTGCTCAGGATTGGCTTGCAGGGATTCAAACTCAGTCTTTTGAATTTTGGATTTCTTGACATGATCAATCATGTCAAATGATTGAGATGGACTTGGAAGAGGAGATGGGAGTTCATCCTTTTGGTTTTTGGGAGGGGGAGGACTGATTTATGAAGTTGAAGTAGAAGGTGCAGAGATGTTTGATGTACTAACCTTCTTGGCAATCACTGGGTCCTTTAACTGGAAAGGCAAAGTGGTTCCTCACTTAGCAATTGGAATTGCAGGCTGAGTTTATTCCTATGTTCTTTCTTTATCAGCTTGCTCGGCTACCTGATTCTCAGACCGGGTGAATACTACATATGATTCTTCGACTACTTCACCTTCACTTTTGGGTTCATCTTGGTAATTTAGGAAACCAATGTGGGAGTCACCAGCTGATTCTTCTAGATCCTCCCTGAAGAGATCAGTGCCATTTTCTTGCTCGAACTCAAGTTGGAAATAGGAAACATGTTATGTTTCCAGATATCCAACTGCTAAGTTGGTTAGAGGTGCTTCAAGGACAAGGTTCCTCTGTGGGGGAGGAAGGTGATTTGGTTGCCCTTGACTTCTGGTAGTGTTGCCTTGATATGGCTAATTGGGGAATGTCTTCCTTGGTATATCTTTATATAGAGAAGCAAAAGACATACCTTGTGCCATTTGCCTTTTCAAGGCTAGTAATTCATTTGCCAGCTTTTGTACTGAAGAGTAAATTTTTACTCTACGTGGCATTCAAATTTTTAGTCAAGCACTGTAGTTTTGGTTCCCGTATACCTTGGTCATAGCAGCAGAGTTAGGGCAGAGCGTGACTTTAATTTTCCATTTAAGTGTCAAAGTGTAGCGGAGGCCACCAAGTGTCACTATCTGAGCACGAGTCTTCTTTCTCCACTTTTGTTTCTTTCATCTCATTTTGCCTAAAGGTTTGAATTCAAGTGAAATCTGCCAAATGTCACTTTCTAAGGCATGAAGCTGACCAGCTGGCGCCCTTTGAGGCCATTTTTGTAACTTTCTAGAGAACTGCAGAATGTGCCACATATCCAGTAGTAGTTAAGCAGAATGCACCATGTGTTAGCATCTGAGTCTCATAGAGGCACCCACATTTCATTCTACTTTTTGAAAATGACTTTCAATGAGCTAAGCAGTAAGAAGCAGCAAAATTCACCACATGTCGGCATCCGAGAGACCTTGGTTCAACGCTTGGGTCCAATGCTTTTGTTCAACACATAAAGGCATCATTTTATTTTGCTTAAGTGCCATAAAGTAACAGATGCTTCCAAGTGTCACTCTCCGGTCCCTTTCTACTCCATCCCTAAAAGGCAGTGGAAGATGCCACATACCCCCAAAAGGAGAAGCAGAAGAGGCCACGTATCTTCCTAGGAGTAGCAGAGATCACCACGTGTCAATTTTTGAGAGACCACCTTTGAGTTTCATTGCTGAATAAAGATTATGGTGGGCCTCAAGTGTTACTTCAAAAGTATGCAGAAGCTGCCAAGTGTCACCATTCGTAAGAGTTTGATATGTGTCCCGAGTGATACTACAACATAGCCAAGGAGAAAAGGAGAGAGCCATGTGTCTTCGATGGATCTGGTAGAAAGTGCCAAGTGTCATTTTCTAATGCCTTCTAAATAACAAGAGGATTTTTAGAAAATTGCCTAAGTGTCCTCTCCCATTTCAAACATAATAGAGTGTTTTGTGTATCTGTTGTCGCAAAGCGAAATGGAGGGAAAATTGGCTGGAGTTAATTTGAGTAGATGGAACAGTTCATCAAGTAGATTTTTGGAGCTCCCAAAGCATTGAAGGCATCATCTGTTTGTCCCCTATGAGTGAAGGATGGAGATGATTACGCAGAAAAGGGGATGATGGAAGGAGTGATTCGAGGCTATAAAAGGAGAATAATTGTAAGAAGAAAAGGGGGGAATTTTTGCATAGTCTAGACTTTCTAAAGTTTTGACCAGTAATATCATTTGCTCTTGTCTCAATTCTCTTGAGTTGTAAAGTTGATATAATCATGCATGTTTTTGTACCCTTTATGTGGCTGAATGAATTAAGGAAATTTGAGCTCCATTGCCTTGGTTGGTGTTATCTGTGTCATTCATGAAGTAGTCTATACTGTAGATTCTCTGGAGTTGTGATTAGGAATGTGATTTGCTTTTGTCTCATTTTCTTGAATTGGAAGGTTTACATAACTGCACGTGACTTTTATGCCTCTTATGTGATTGGAAGATTCTGTTAAGAAGATTGAACACTATGCCTTTGTTGACATTCCTTATATCTCAGCGAAAGACTTCCCTGTTGTGAGCCTCTATTTTTGTTATTCCAATCTCTTACATTGACCGTGCACTTGTCTGCTCTTAAATGTAATTGAGTCCTATAATAGTCTCACTGTGCTCAACTTAGGATTAGGATTACACTTAGGCGCATCACCATAGTTAGGTTTCAATTTCTGCATTTTGTATTTCTATTTAGTCTCCTATCCCTTTTGCCCAACACCCATATAAAAGAAGAGACAGCTTCTCTAAAATTTGGAGGTTGTTTCAAGCCACATTTTCCCACAGTTTGAAACTTCCCATTGTTGATTGGTTAAGATCAAGCACAATTTTAAACCATCAATAGTTCTGGCATGCCTGGTGGGACAGGTCTTGAAGTTTATTTCAAATCTGCATGAACTAGAGAGCTAAGAGGAGTCAGAGCTGTGGACCAGTCACCAGACCGCAATCTACTACAAATCTAGGTATTCTTTTGCCACCTCTAGTAATTAGTTCAAGAAGAAGAGCTAACCAATTTTTACCAGTACCAAACATAGAAGCCCCAATACCCCCAAGAAATTATGTAAGCTGGAACACTGGTAGTCCCTTAATCCTCCCGACACCACCAGCTATTTGGAATCCTATCCCAGTAAATGATCTAAAAGCCCTAGCCAAATTCAATGGGCAGGAATAAAAAACACCCATGGAACATCTTCAAGATGTATCAGATGTCTATGCCATACATGGTGTCACAGAGCAAAATGTGGCCCTAAGGTTGTTAGCAGCCTCATTCAAAGGAAAGGCCTTAGAATGGTATTGGTCTTTGACCCCAAATACCATATCCACATGGGACCAACTCAGGGATTAGTTTTTTGAAAGATTTGTAGAGAAAAGGTGATAAGTCCTCTTTATTATAGCAGTTGATCACCATTCAAAGGGCACCACAAGATGACATGACTGACTTCAACACTAGATTCCAAAAAACTTGGGACAGAATCCCTGTTGTAGCTAAACCACCACCTGGTATAGCCATAGTATTTTATCTCAAAGCTTTAAATTCAGATATATTTGTTATGATTCAGTCACTGGGAGGACACACTTTGCCAATGGCTTATGACCTTGCAGTCAGAGTTGAGAATCATTTAATTGATGCTGGGAAGTTACCTCCAAGGCCTCCCATGCCTGTATTCCCAAAAATTACCTTGGCCCTACCTCAAGAAGTTCCTAAAGCTATAAGCCTGCCTGTGTCTATGTATACTTACCCCCCATCATCTGTAAAGCAACCGATCCTTGCTCAGTCATTTGAGATGGATGACATCAAGAGTATGCTAAGGACATTCTCCAATGAGCTGATTAATATGAAGAGGCAACAAAACACTTTCCCTAAGCCTCCTTATCAAGGCTATCAAGGAAATAGGTTTTCATCCCAACCAAACTAGTATCAAGGCCCTCCAAGGCAAACCAACAATCAACCAGCAAATCAATTAGTTGCAGTTCCCACACCCTCACAGACCATTCCCCCCAACTCAAATAGGGAGATGGTTCTAGGTCATAATAATTATGTGGATGATACTAATGCTTGGTGTTTCCCTTGCAATGATGCTCACACCCCCAGAGATTGTCCTAGAGGCAATCTACAACAAAGAGTGGCTGAGCAGAGAAGAATGGATGGTCAGTTTGCCAGTACCAGTAACAATCAGGCCTACCAGTCTCCTGACATGTAGAATTCAGTGCTAGTGGCTCAGATGCAAGGAATGTCCTTACAACAAGAGGAAGAAATAGCTCTGAAACATGCTTTGTTCTCATGGATCAAAGATGAAGAAGTAATTTTCTTAAACGAAGCATCTACCTCCCAAAGGCCAATAGTGCAATCTGATTATTACACCAGATCAAAGAGGAGGATGGTGGAGTAGCCCGAGATTGTAAGTGGTCAAGTCAAGAATAATCCTCCATCTCAAGGGCAAAAGAACGTTGCTGTTAGACAAGAGGTGCTTCAGCCAGTACAAGATCAAGGGATCCCTATCCAGATTCAAGAAAGAACGAGGTATCCTTATTTCCAAAAAACTCAATCTTTGGGACCAATTAACATAGTAGACCAATTAAAGAAGACTCCAGCGCAAGTATCTATATGGGATATCTTGGCTATTCTTGAACAAAAGACACTACTGCAAGAAGCTCTGCAAGGGCAAGCAATGCCCAAAGGTGTTGTTACCAAGGAAGGACCTACTAGAAAGGAAAAGCTTAAAGATACGGTTCCTCCAAAGACAACAGCCTTCATGAATGATGTAGCACAAGTAAGTAAATCCAAGCCAAAGCCTTTCTATTTGACTCTGATAGTTGGAAAGAAACTTCTACATAATGCATTGATAGATTCAGGAGCTAGCACAACTGTGATGCCCAAATAAATAGCTGATGCTTTGAAAATAAATTATGAACCCCTTGCAAAAGGAGTTATGTAGCTAGATGGCAAAACAGGTACAAACCATAGGGAGAATTAAACAACTCCCCTTGCAGTTATACACATGTCCCAACATAGTGGTCAACCAAGATATAGTTGTCATAGATATTCCTCCTGTCTTTGGTTTATGTTTATCCAGAGACTTTACAGCAAAAATAGGGGGATATATGTATCTTGATTGGTCTCACCTCATCCTGAGAACTAGAAACGGTTCAAAAATAAAAATTCTATTTGAACCACTGTCCAAAGACCACATCACCAATGAACCAACAACAAGATTAGAAGCGGGTCATGCCATGTTGAATAAAGAAGAAAGAAATTTTGTCAAAAAACTAGGAGACTAGACTGAGCATGATCAAGAAGAAGAAAACATGCAGTTGTTGGCTATGATGCATAGTTTCCCATATGGTAACTATGACTCTACTGGTTTGGGCACGTATGTCATTTTTGATGAAGATCAAGAGATCTAAAATGGTCAAAAGGAAGAGGTACCTACTACTCAAGATTCAGAGCTCTGGACTTTGAATTTTGATGGAGCTAGAAGTAGACATGGTGCTGGGGTAGGGATTTGTCTTACTGCTCCAAATGGTGATAAAATTTTAAGGGCTATTCGGTTCCAATTTGCTTGCACTAATAATGATGCAGAATATGAATATCTAGTACATGGGCTCTTGTTAGCCAAGAAAAAGGGGATAAAGAACCTAAAAGTAAAAGGAGATTCAGAATTAGTAGTAAAGCAAATTAGGGAAAAGGCAACAGCCAAAAATGTGAGAATGAGGTCTTACAGGCATAGGATTTGGGATTTGATAGAAGATTTTGAAGCTTTTAATATTGAGATAATCCCTAGAAGTCAAAACTCTAACACTAACAAGATGGCTCAGATTGGCTCATAGTTCAATCCAGCAACTGGCCTATTGGTTAACAATGAGTCAGTAAAAGTTATAGTGAGGCCAACCATCCCAGACAATGATGAAAACTGTTAAGTATTTGAAAATGATGCTCAGGTAGTCTCTTTCTTACAACAATCAGATGAGTTTATAGATCAGTTTCAAACTAAAATTGAAGAGGCATATGGTGATCAGATTATATAATTGAAGACTAATAAGCTCCCCAAGGGATTGATCACCTTAGAAAACTTGTTCGACCCAGAGGATGTAAGCCTAGAAAAGAAAAGGTTCTAGGTAGATAAAGCCAACTATTCTGAGGTAGAGGTGAGTGATGAGAAGAGGCTAAAAGTTGGGAATTCCGCAACTCGAGAAGAAAAGGAAAGATTAATCGAATTGTGCCAGAGATATGATAGAGTCATAGCCTAGAGCTATGAAGACCTTCACGGATATAATAGAGACATTATCCAACACATGATAGAGTTGAATGAAGGATCCAAGCCCATCAAATAGAAATAGAGGCCAGTAAATCTAAGGATTGAGCCTCTAATGGTAGATGAGTTGCAGAAACTTTTAGATTCAAAAATAATATTTCCAATCAAGCACTCAACCTGGGTATCAAATCTAGTCCCAATTAGGAAAAAGAATGGAGATGTAAGACTGTGTGTAGATTTTAGAGATCTAAATAGAGCATCCTTGAAAGACCACTATCCCTTGCCCTCCATAGAACAAATTTTGCAAACTATGGCTGGATCAGAGAGGTTTTCTTTACTTGATGGTTTCTTTGGATACAACCAAATTTGGCTAGCTGAGGAAGACCAATACAAAACTACTTTCACTACCAAGTGGGGGATATTTGCCTATGCAAAGATGCCATTTGGCTTATCAAATGTAGGAGCCACCTTTCAACAAGCTATGGATATAGCTTTTGGTGAACTTGTAAATAAGGTCATCTTGGTCTATCTGGATGACCTCACTATTTTCTCAAAAAATGCTAATGATCATTTTGATCATTTAAGATCTGTCTTCAAGAGATGTCACGATTTTGGGATATCATTGAATCCCAAGAAGTGTATTTTTGTTGTACCCTAGGGTAAACTATTGGGGCACATAGTATCTAAGGAAGGAGTTTCTATAGATCCCAAGAGAATCACTGCTATAATGGACCTACCCCTTCCAGCAAATAGAAAGGCAGTCCAGTCCTTTTTAGGGAAAATCAATTTTGTCAGTAAATTCATATCTAATTTTGTAGGCTTGGTCAGACCAATGACACTCTTGCTTAAAAAGGATCTGGTCTTCAAGTGGACTGCAGAAGGGAGGCAAGCTTTTGAGGAGGTCAAGAAGGCTATCTCAGTAGCCCCAGTGCTAAAAAATCTAGATTTTCTCAAGCCCTTTATAATGTACATCTATGGAGGAGAGTCAAGTATTGTTGTTGTCTTGACGCAAAAGGATGATAGGCTAGAAGGGGAACACCTAATAGCCTTTTTCTCAAGAACCCTCAGTGATTATGTGACCAGGTACAATTTTGTGGAAAGACAAGCCTATGCCATGGTAAAAGCCCTCAAGAAATTCAGGCATCTGGTATCAGGGAACCAAATTTTGATACTTGTAGCTCACCCAAGTGTCAGGGAATACATCATGGAGGGTGAGATTATTGAGAAAAGAGCCAATTGGATCACTAAGATCCTTAAATATGATGTGGAGGTCAGACCCACCAAGCTAGTTAGAGGCAAGGGTCTATGCCAATATATGACCCAAGAACTAAAAAAGATGTTACCTGAGGAAGCGAATTCAAAAGGAGAGCTAGAGACGGTGCTAAAATTACAAGAGGTTGACCAGGAATCCTAGGTCACAAGCAAGATTTAATTTATGAAAAATGGGATTTATCTAAGAGAACTCCCTCGAAATAAGAGGAGATATTATAGGATACAGGGAGTTCATTTTGTTTTAATTGAGCAAGTCCTTTTCTAAAGAAATTTTGATGGAAAATTGTTAAGATGTGTAGAGCAGGCTGAAGTTAAGAGGATACTACACGAAATGCATCATGGTACATCAGGGGGGTATTTTTTTACAAAGACCACAGCCATAAAGATAAGTGAGGTAGGATATTTTTGGCCTACTTTATTTGCAGATTATTATCAGCTGGTTAGAAAATGTCAATCCTGCTAGTATTATATGGGGATGAGGAGGAACGCAACCATGCCATTGAGTACTATAGTTGTGGATGAACCTTTTGCTCAATGGGGTCTTGACTTCATTGGAATGATAAATCCAGTGTCCAGCATGGGTCACAAATGGATATTAACTGCCATAGACTATTTCACTAGATGGACCGAGGCAGTCCCACTTAAGGAAGAAACAGAGAATGTGATCCTAGATTTTCCAGGGGATATCACTACTCGCTTTGGGGCTCCTCACACCATCATATCAGATAATGCTAAAGTGTTCTTGGGGTCTAAAGTACCTGACTTTGCCTTGAGACATGGAATATATTTGAAAACTTCATCTAACTATTACCCTCAAGGTAATGGTCTAACAGAATCAACCAACAAGAACCTAATAAGACTCATCAAAAGAGTAGGGGCTGATCATCACAAAGAGTGGCATAAAGTGCTTAATCTAGCACTATGGGCTGATAGAATCACACCCAAGTAGGTGATCAAAATGTCTCCATATGAATTGGTATATGGAAAGTCTA
Organism: Torreya grandis; assembly: GCA_037957365.1. Taxonomy (NCBI): domain Eukaryota; kingdom Viridiplantae; phylum Streptophyta; class Pinopsida; order Cupressales; family Taxaceae; genus Torreya; species Torreya grandis. The sequence goes on from JARHVA010001626.1 coordinate 2,073,523, forward strand.
TCATGATTCCCCTAAGCTTGGAAATCACTGCTCTCCAGCTGATCAAACAAATTGAGATTGAAGAGAATGGCCCCATGTAGGTCAGACTCATAGAACTTTTGGAAGTTCAGGAAAAGAGGGATATAGCCCATGATTCATTCATCAAGCATCAGGAATGGTTAAGAATTATTTTGATAAAAGGACTTCAAATCCTAATTTTGAAGTGGGCTCGATTGTTTTGAAATGGGATGCAAGGGCCGCTAAGCTAGGATAACATACCAAATTTGAAACACTGTGGACTGGTTTATATAGAATTTGCATGTGCAAGTAGAAGAATTCTTTTGAGCTAGAGTTGATGGAAGGAGAACTTGAAGAGATTCCTATAAATAGAATCTATTTGAAACATTTCAATTGACTTGGGTCTCTCATGTATTATAGTTAAATAGTTTCCCTTTCTCATATATTTTTTTTATTGTTTTCCTGCTTTGCTTTGAATAAGTGTTTTAAACATATGTCGACGGCTCTTTTGAAGCTGTAATTTTCACAATTTTGATCTAGTGAGAGGTGGAGTTTTCTTTTTGAGCAGGCTCAAAAGTCCTGATGGTCACCAGTAACTGTAGAGTAAATTTTTACTCTACGTGGCATTCAAATTTTTAGTCGAGCACTATAGTTTTGGTTCCCGTATACCTTGGTCGTAGTAGTAGAGTTGGGGCAGAGTGCGACTTCAATTTTCCATTTAAGTGTCGAAGTGTAGCGGACGCTACCAAGTGTCACTGTCTGAGCATGAGTCTTCTTTCTCCACTTTTGTTTCTTTCATCTCATTTGCCTAAAGGTTTGAATTCGAGCGGAAGCTACCAAGTGTCTCTTTTTGAGGCATGAAGTCGACCAGCTGGTGCCCTTCAAGGCCCTTTTTGTAACTTTCTAGAGAACTGCAAAATGTGCCACATATCCAGTAGCAGTTAAGTGGAATGCACCATGTGTTAGCATCTGAGTCTCATAGAGGCACCCGCATTTCATTTTACTTTTTGACAAAGACTTTCAATGAGCTAAGTAGTAAGAAGCAGCAAAAGTCACCACGTGTCAGCATTCGAGAGACCTTAGTTCAACGCTTGGGTCTAATGCTTTCATTCAATGCATAAAAGTGTCATTTTATTTTGCTTAAGTGCCATAAAGTAGCAGATGCTACCAAGTGTCACTCTCTGGTCCCTTTTTACTCCATCCCCAAAAGGTAGTAGAAGATGCCACATACCCCTAGAAGGAGAAGCGGAAGAGGCCACGTATCTTCCCAGGAGCAACAGAGATCACCATGTGTTAATTTTTGAGAGACCACCTTTGAGTTTCATTACTGAATAAAGATTGTGGTGGGCCTCGGGTGTTACTTCAAAAGTATGTGGAAGCTGCCAAGTGTCAGCATTTGTAAGAGTATGATATTTGTCCTGAGTGATACTACAACACAGCCAAGGAGAAAAGGAGAGAGCCGTGTGTCTTCGATGGATCCAACAGAAAGTGCCAAGTGTTGTTTTCTGATGCCTTCTAAGTAACAAGAGGATTTTCAAAAAATTGCCTAAGTGTCCTCTCCCATTTCAAACATAATAGGGTGTTTTGTGTATCTGTTGCCGCAAAGTGAAATAGAGGGAGAATCGACTGGAGTTAATTCAAGTAGATGAAATAGTTCATCAGGTAGATTTTTGGAGCTCCCAAAGCATTGAAGGTGACATTTGTTTGTCCCCTATGAGTGAAGGATGGATATGATTGCACGAGAAAGGGGATGATGGAAGGAGTGATCCGAGGCTATAAAAGGAGAAGAATTGTAAGAAGAAAAAGGGGGGGGGAATTTTCTCATAGTCTAGACTTTCTAAAGTTTTGACTAGTAATATCATTTGCTCTTGTCTCAATTCTCTTGAGTTGTAAAGTTGATATAATCATGCATGTTTCTGTGCGCTTTATGTGGCTGAATGAATTAAGGAAATTTGAGCTCCATTGCCTTGGTTGGTGTTATCTGTGTCATTCATGAAGTAGTCTATACTGTAGATTCTCTGGAGTTGTGATTAGGAATGTGATTTGCTTTTGTCTCATTTTCTTGAATCGAAAGGTTTACATAATTGTACATGACTTATGTGCCTCTTATGTGATTGGAAGATTCTGTTAATAAGATTAAACATTATGCCTTTGTTGACATTCCCTATATCTCAGCGAAAGACTTCCCTGTTGTGAGCCTCTATTCTATTATTCCAATCTCTTACATTGATCATGCACTTGTCTGCTCTTAAATGTAATTGATTCCTATAATAGTATCACTGTGCTCAGGTTAGGATTAGGATTACACTCAGGTGCATCACCATAATTAGGTTTCAATTCTTGCATTTTGCGTTTTTGTTTAGTCTCCTATCCCTTTTCCCCAACACCCATACAAAAGAAGAGACCATCTTCTCTAAAATTTAGAGGTTGTTTCAAGCTACATTATCCCACTATTTGAAACTTCCCATTATTGATTGGTTAAGATCAAGTGCAATTTTAAATCATCAACATGTACCATTGGGTCAATGGTTGCTGTGGGTAAGTTTTTAAAAGATGAAGAGGGTTTACCTCTGATAGGATCTATCCTTATCTTTCCAGCCAAGATAAGGTCATCTTCTAGCTCAGTAGCCAAGTCTTGAGCAGCCTCAAGGTCTATGTGTCTAGCCTGTCTCAATAGAAAACTCACTTCAGGCAGCTGTGAGTTGATGAAGAAGCATTTGAGATTCTGAGGTGTTCGCTGGGTGACCATGGGAATCCTGTGCCTCAGCTTGTTAAACCTGGCAATAAAATCCCTCATAGGCTCATGAGGTTCTTTCTTCATCTGAGTAAGTTGGGCCAGTAAAGCATGTGCATCCTCTATAGGCTTGAACCTGGCTTCAAACTTGGCTTTGAGTGTATCCCAGTCAGTCACTAATCTAGCTTGCAGATGGTAGAATCAGTTTGTAGTAGCACCTTGTAGTGTCTCCACAAAAATCATGACTGCCACGTCTCCAAATTCCACCCCTATAACACCATAGGCTATGTTGAAGGCTGAAATGTGTTCATCAAGGTGAACTATCCCATCACTAAAGAATTTGGGTAAATTCTTTCTTGAACTACGTGGGAGTTCATGCAGAGGTGGAGTCAAGTTGAGTGGGCCAAAAGAGTTACCCCAAGGGCCTTGAACTACCATGATTTAATTATGTAAAATAGGGATAAAAAATCTAGGTGGAGTGGCTAGATTGTGAATCAAAAATGGAAAAGGACTGGCCCTGCTTCAGCTTGAGGCTTGAGGCTTCAAACTGTGCACTCTTTCCCAGCAGCTCTATTTTTTCAGACTAGATAATATAACAGAGGTGGAAGAAGATGGTAAGGCTATAATGAATAATTGGTATGACACATAACAGAGTCGCCAGAGTCTATAAAATGGATAAGGGAAGGAACTGCTTTAATTTGAAACTTGAGGCTTCAGACTGCACGTTCATCCCTAACAGAGTCACCAAAAACTATTGGGTGAATATTTTGTCGGCCAGCTAACTGGTGACCAAAATAGTTCCTATCACCATAGCATAGGAAGATTGGTCATCTAGGTGTGTAGCTTTACTACATCAACCAAAGACAAATCTCTCCTCTCATCAAGGGGAGGTTCCCTATAGATACGTAGGAGCTATATACAAAATAAGTAAGTAGAAAATAACACATGTGGGTAGAATAAACCATCCATCTCTCTTCTTTTAGAGATGATGCACATAGATAAATAAAAAAATCCTGGTGTAAACACTGAAGGCACTTCTCTTCTTTCAGAAGTGTTCTTGTAGGAAACAACAGGAGTTTCTTACAAATAGTAAAGTAACCAGTAATCAAAAGGGCATAGTAACAATAAGATGAAGCTAAACGCAAAGCTTCCACCTCAACTTCCCAAAGAGTATATCACAAAGGATAATGGGGGGCACAAAATTGCCCCAAAACCCTCAACACAAAAGGAAAAGAAAAACATAGACTAAAAGTAATTGTGAAAGCACAAAGTCTTCCCATAATTGATTTTAGGACACTTCCCTATTACCTTCACTAATTTTGCTTACCAAATTAAATGAAAAAGAACACCTTCAGAAGATAGACGTAAGAATGATCTTCTAAAATGATACAAGCCAAAATAGCACAAAGTCTGTAAATGACCTGATTTCTCATTCAGATAAAAAAGAAAATGAAATTATAACCTGAGCTCAAAGTCTCAGTCTTCTTCTTTAAAAATGGGTAGAGTTTCACTCTTGTAAAATGAAAAGTCTCCCTTTACAAATGAGAGAATTAATAAAATTATAGTCACAATGCAAGGATTGTTGCCTTTTTCCATGGGATGGCCCATGCTGCAGTCAATGTCTTCAATGTGTCTCTAGTTTTGTCTAGAGAGACCACACTGAGAACAGTGTGCTGCCATAACTATGGCATGTCCCTTCATTTGATATGTATTTTCCTAGGTCTAGATCATTTGGTCTATCCCCTCTAACATTTGTGTAGCTATCCATTTTTTCTTTACTCCAAAGGAGACTAACAGGTCATGCCTTCGATGTTTGCAAGCTCGAAAATCTACTTTGCAAACTGTTCCATCTACTGGAATAACTTCTACGCAGATATTTTAGGCTTTTCCCTCTTTTTGCTTTTGTCTTTTCCAACTTTGTCTCTTCCTGCTATGATTTGAGCTATTGGGCTATCTTTTCAACCAGTCACTTGGTTCTTCCTTCAAGTTTCGTGCTTTATTTGAATTTCAACAGATATTCCCTTACCTTAAATTTGACGTATGCGAGGACGTCATTGGTTGACTGTTTCAACAGTTCAAGTGGCCTTCTCAGATCCTTGGTTCAATCACTTTCTTTCTTCAATCACTTTATTGGTTCAATCACTTTATTGGTTCAATCGCTTTCTTGCTCCTTGGTTAAACCATCGCTTTCATTTGAACTTGCCTTTAGAATCATTCATGTTGCTTCTCTCTTTACTTGAGGCCACCTTTGAACTGCTTGAACCTGTGAACCATTAAACTTTGAACTCTTTTAGTTCAAGATTCAATGGGTTCATTGGCTTTTTCCTCTGCCCGTCACTTTCTTATTCTTTCTAAGCTCTTTGATCTTCATTGCATTGGTTGAACCTTTAAACCTGTGAACTCGTTGAACCTCTTGGTTCAAGGTTCAATGGTTCAATCGGTTCATTCTTTTTATTTGGCTAAGTCCTTTTGATCTTTTTGAACCAAATGTGTTGAACCATTTGGTCATTGAACCTGTTGAACCATTGAACCAAAGTGGTTCAATGGTTCAACGGTTCAATGGTTCAAGCCTTCTTCTCTTTGATAAGTGTTTTGAAGCTGTTGAACCTAGAAGCGGTTGAACTTGTTGAACCTTTGTTGAAGTGCCAACTGTTGCTAATGGCATTGAACCTTGAACCCATTAAACCCTTGAACCAAAAGAGTTCAAGGTTCAATGGTTCAATGGTTCAATCCTTGCTTAGAAGCTTGTAGATGAACTCTTTTGTTTGAACCAAGCCATTGAAACAATCCTGAAAATGACCAAGTGTTGGAAACTTGTTCTTTCCTGCAGAGTCCGTAGAAATAAACCTATGAATTCTGTAGAACTGATTTCATAGTTTTCTCTAACTTTTCTTTCAAGCCTTGAAAGAGTCCATAGAAATGAGCTTGTGGAGTCCATAGTTTTAAGCCTGTAGAGCCTATAGTTTTAAGCCTGCAGAGTCCGTAGATTTCTTCCTGCAGAGTCCATAGATTTCTTCCTATAGAGTCCATAGATTTCTAAGAAAGCTTTGAAAAATGATGAACTTGAATGCTCTGAACAATTTTTGAAAGGGGAAGAGAGGATTTTGGTCTGTAGGACCAAAATAGTTCAAATGTTGTCCCAAAAATGAGTGATATTTTTGGGGGACAACACATCGACTTGGTTTGAATAATTTGAAAGCAACAATCAAGGCACTTCAATATAAAATTTGCAATCTTAACCATCTTCAATCCCACCAAGGTTCCTCTCTTTCATTTCTCTATCATTTCATTACTTTCTTCAGTTCCATTTTACACAAGTTAGCACCCTTTTAAACTACTACTAAAAAGATTCATTTAGTTCATAGTGATCTCTTAGGTCCTATGCAAACTCCTTCTATTAATGGTGCTAAGCATGCTTTAAATTTTATTGATGACTGACTAAGCAAGTTTGGATTTAATTTTTGAAAACTAAAGATCAAGTTTTAGACACTTTTATTGAGTTTCATGCCTTTGTTAAAAAATAATCTCATTATTATTTATGCATATTACGCACTGATAATGGTACTGAATATGTTAACAAGGATTTTATTGCATATTGTAAGCAACATGGTATTAAGCATGACAAAATTATTTTCCACACACCTGAGAAAAAAATTGTTGTTGAAAGTAAACATAGGACTATCACTGAAATGGCTAGGTGTATGTTGCATGCTAAAAATATGCATTATAAATTTTAGATTGAAGCTATGTATTGTGTTGTCTATCTTATTAATAGGACTCCCACTAAAGTTATTTTAAATATTACACCTAAATAATCTTGGAGTGGTAGAAAACCTAATTTAAAATATTTTATGTGTTTTTGGTTGTGATGCATTTTTTCATATCCCAATTAAAAAATGTAAGAAGTTAGATTATAAAGTGGACACTTTTATTTTTGTTTGTTATTATGAATCATCTAAAGATTATAGGGTGTATGATGCTCAAACTAAAAGAATCAAGATTAAAAGGGATGTTAACATTGTTGAAAATGGTGTACTTGATTGTGCTTCTAATTTGGATTCTCTTGATATAGTTTATGTTTATTTTCATTTTAAAACTAGTGATGATCATAATGATATTGTTTCTCAAGTTCTTTCTCTTTCATCTAGTCTTGTTCCACTCAAATCTATGCCTAAGTTGGCCAACACTATTATCAAAGATTATGGAATTAATGTAAATCTTAATGATACTCGTAGAACTAGGCAATAATTTTGTCATTTTGATTTGATGTCTAAACTTATGCACAATAATGATCCTCAAACTCTAAAACAATCTCAAGGTCACCCTCATTGGTAAAACATAATGCATGATGAATACAATTTTTTGATTTCTAATAACACTTGGGACTTAGTCCCACTCCTTAAAGGGCATCATTTTGTAAGTTGTAAATGGTTGTTTAAAACTAAGTTCAATTCTGGTAATCAAATTAAAATATATATAACTAAATTAGTTTCTAGAGGTTTTTCAAAAATTGAAAGAATTAACTATAATGAAACTTTTGTTCCTATTGCTAAGATGCCCATAATTAAAGTTGTTTTAACTTTAGTTGCTCACATGTATTGGCCTATTTATCAAATGGATGTTAAGAGTGCTTTCTTAAATTGTGACTTGCATGAATAAATTTACATGTCTCAACCCTCTTTATTTTATTAAGCAAGGCAATGAACATCTTGTTTGCAGGTTAAACAAAGCTATTATAGTTTAAAACAATCTCCTAGAGAATGTTACTCTAAAATCTATCACTTTTTTATAGCTTAAAATTTTACTTGTATTTCTAATGATCCTAATCTTTTTGTCAAAAATACTCCAAATGTCATAGTTATCATAAATTTGTATGTTGATGACTTAAAATAACTAGTAGAAATAGTTCAATAGTTTTCTACATTAACCTGCTTTCGAGAATACCTTTGAAATAACTGATTTTGATCTCTTACATTATATTTTAGGAATTCAAGTTTGGAAAGAAAAGGATAACATTTCTAATTCTCAATCTAAATATGCATATGACTTGTTATCTAGAGTTAATATGCTAGATTGCAAACCTGTTGATACTCCTTGTGAACTTAAGTGTTAAATTACTTAATGACATGGAAACTAAAACTATTGGTCCAAATCTATATAGATAATTAATTGGTAGTTTGAATTATCTTACTCATAATCGACCTGATATTGCTTTTTATATTGAATTGGTTTCCCATTTTATGTCTAAACATCAAGCTACTCATTTTAAAGGTACTAAAATATTTTCTTGTTATATTAAAGCTACTCTAATTTTTGGCATCGAGTATACCTTGAATAGTAATTTTTATTTGGTAGGTTATTTGGATTCTAATTGCGTCGATGATCCTAATGATCGTAGATCCACTAGTTATTGTTTTTATTTGTGTTTCGACACCATTTCATGGAATAGTAAAAAAAAAGACTACTCATTATCTTCCATAAAAACTGAGTATAAAGATTATAATCATGTTGCAAAGGAATCAATTTATCTTAGAAGACTTATTGCATATTTGGGCCACCCACAACATTCAACTACTTTAATTTTTGGTGATAATCAAAGTGCCATTGTCTTAGCAAAAAATTTAGTTTTTCGTGCAAGGTCCAAGCACATTAAGATTCAACATCACTTTTAGCATAAACTTTTTGAATAAAATCAAATTATTCTCTCTTTTTGTCTTACTGAAGAATAAATGGTTGATATTTTCACTAAGCCACTATGTAAAAACAAGTTTGTATTCTTTTATAACAAGTTAATATTGAAGGAAGTTCTGATCAAGGGGGAGAGATAGTGATGTTTTCTCCCTTCTTATTTATTTGTAAACCCCTAAATAAAGTTTAAATGGGAGTGTTAGGATTACCTTTTATTTAGGATAATTCATTTTATCTTAATTTTCTTTTTCATGTCTGAGAAATTTTTATTAATTCACATAAATTTGGATTTCATGAGGTGTCACTCACCTCTTTGTGCTTCTTTAAGATTTGGGAGTTACTTGCATGATCAAATCCTTCCTCTATATGGTACACACCTCTCTTCACTTTCTAATAGACTAGGACACAAGTGGCACACATTTAAGAGGCTTGTAAGGTACTAATGAGATTCCTTGTAACTCTCATTCTCCTCCTCTAGCTCTATAAAAGAGCCATTCTTCTCCTCTTTTTCTTATTAGAATCTCATATCTCTCTCTTCTTCTCTTGTTATTTTGATTCAATTTTTTACTTGTAGAGATTTTGGTTGCAATCTTTCTAATAAGATCACGTAGGTTTTTCTTCAATATGTTCAATTTTTTACTTTAAAATTCTTGTCTCATTTATGGTTTACACTTGAGAGGTAACTTTGTCTTGTGAATTCTTTATTTCTCACACTTTCATGGTATGTCATTGATGATTATTCTTGGAATAAATCCTTAAAAAGGGTTAGATAGAAATAAAATGATACAAGGGTGATAATAAAATCTATAACAGGCCAATTAGATGATAAACTCAAATATAAGTATACAATAAAAATTATTACGCTGAAATAGTCTAAATATGAAAAGTATAACTATGATAGATATAGAAATGATAAGTGAAGTACTTAGCTTATCTGATGCTAATACAGTTCCAGATATGGAACATGTTGAAAGCAAGTGATAAGTAGATTATAGAATAGTCATATTTTAGATCTAATGCCTCTAGTTCTTTGGATAGTAACATCAGCTTGGAATGGTTACATCGATGCTACTAGCTAGGTTCTATGCTAGTGTTCTGTACAAAATATCTGCTAAAATAGGATGAAACCACTTGGATGATTTAGTGTTTTGTTTCACTTTCACTTTGATGCATTTAGATATAGGTCATGGATAGTCATTACTTATGAAATGACAAAATTTTAGCTTTTCATATTTAATGTGACCTTAGAAAAAAATAAGTTAGTGGGCACATGATGTCGAGCTAACCTCAATGAGATTCATTGTAAAATGACATTACCTACATAGTCAATACTCCAAAAAGGGCCTTAGACCAATGTATTCATCCACTACATGTTGGCTTATGTGTGAATCATATAATGTGTGCAAATAAATTACAATAATTATATGCAAAGGGAAATGCAATTGATCTATAAATCAATCCTAGCTTAGAGAAGATAAATCCTACTTACACTTATGATTGTTGATACATTAGATATTTGAGTTCATGACCAAGATGGATCTTTTAGACCTAGCCAAAGTATCTCTTACCATAATAATATCACTAAGGAGGGTTTTAAAGCCTCCAGTCAAGTAAAACTATAAAATAACCCTAACTAGGTCATATATTTTCATGTTCACAAAAATAAGTAAATGACAAGAAAGTAAAATATAATCTAGTGATCACCAAAGATTATGGAATAAAATGGGGTTAGTAACCATAAAATTAGACATGCATAAGATAATCCTATTTAAGTTATGTATAGGTAAGACCTTAATGCATGGAGAAAATAATATATTCAAAAGCCATTACTTATGCTACTTCTATTTACTAAAGAGAGGAGTAAAGTTAGCGATCTACTTACCTTGAAGATGAAGCCATCGAGACTCAATCTCTCCCTTGGCCAAAGATGGTTTGCAAGAGGATGTTATGGTTTGTAAGAATCACTACAAAATATTGAGGCATCCAAGACTTTTCCACAAGACAAAGTTCTTCTTCAAGTATAAACCCTAATCTAAGACTCCTCAAGTAGAATGGCAAAAGAGCAGATTGTAAAGAAACATAAATGAATAATTAAATTTTATTATCTCTCTCTAATAAATAAAAAAATGAATGTGTTTATATATATGAATATAACCCTAGTCCTTTTCAAAATTTTAACCGATAGAGTCAGCCTAATCGACTATGTATCGTTATTGACAAAAATAATTTAAGTCTTGGTCTATGTCAACGAAGGGCCAACATAAACCCTAAATTAGTTTTGTCAATTAGAGTTTAGGATTGATGGGTTTAACAATGTATCATAAACCACTAAAGAGGATTTTAGGCTAGGAAAGGTCTAATGAAGGCAGAAATGACTAGAGGAGGGTACAAAATAGGAGGTAAAATTTAGGGGAATGTTTTTAAGAGATGGTTGGAATGATAAAAAGTGGTAGTATAGGGACAATAATCCTACAAAGCACCAATAGTCTACCCACCCTTTTCTCAATGTACCCCTTAAGCTATGCATTTAGAGAGATCGAAACTTGATGTGTTCTTGTAAGATAAAAAGCATCAGTAATTGATAAAGTTTGAAAATATTATGTGTATACAATAGTGATCTCACTTTTAACTTGGAAAATTAAGTTAGGCTACTCCTTTAGTAATTTAGACCTGTAGATGTGTTGTACCTATTATTGGTATAGAAATAGGGAAGCTTTGTTCAATTGAATGCTTGATAGTGTGATTTTGATAAGTGTCTTGGTCTCTTTGGTCTTTTTCTAGGTGAGAAATGAATGAAGGTTGATCTTGTAATTATATCAATCCTTTAGAGTAATAACCCACATTAAAACACTTAGGCTAACTATTAGGATATATGTTGCATTTATAAATTGGATGACTTTAGGGCACTGGACACTTGTATTAAAATAAGACAATAATGTTGATGCTACTGTCTGACCTGGACATTAGTATCCAGGGTGTAGAAGAATAGGTACATGTTCAAAAATTGTAAAGATGGAATATAAGTATATTTTAAGTATTTTGGTCAAGATAGAAGACTTGGGTCATCAATATAAGACTAGTTAGACTAAGAGATATAGTCCAAGGGGCATAATGATAAAGCAAATGTGAAACTTGTAGATGTGGGAAAGGTAAAGAACTGAGAGAAACATCTAAGGTCTGAGTTTTTTAAGTGTACAAAATTAAGGTGTTATATAATCATAAAATATCATCTACAAATGGAACTAATCACAAGTAAAATTAGTATAAATTGGTGGTTAGATGTGCAAAGGTCATAATGTGATTTATGTGCAATAATTACACCATTTTTTCGAAATTCAAAGAGAAATGGGGTGATTGTGAATATATGTGCCTAAACTTGTTTGCATTTACCTTATTTATATTGTGGATATGGTGATTTTGTGTCACTTGGCCCATAAGGGACCTCATCATAAGTAAAATCAATATAAATGTGTGGCTAGGTGTGCGTGGGTCACTGATGTGACCTATGTTTCCTCATGCACACCACTTTGGCATGACTTCAAACTAAATTGGGTCCACATATAAATGTGCCCCAAATTTTCTCAATTTTACCCTAGTTGTAAATGATTATGGTGTTGTTGTGTCACTTTTATCCTCTAAGAGACCTAATTATAAGTAAAATTGGCATAAATGAGTGGTTCAATGTGTGTTGATTTGTAAAATTTAATTTTGACAAACTTGAAATTCCTAGAAATGTCAACAAATAATCTGGATGGCCCCAAAACCTAAAAAAATATTATATGTTTGCACAAAACAAACAACAATTGTAAAAGTTACACTTTAAAACCCTTAGATTCAATACTGAAATCCTAAAAATGACTAAATACTAATTAGATTGAATTTTGAAAAACTATATTTTAAATCATAACTTGTGGAGATATGAGACTAATTCTAAAAGATGCAAAGTGACCCTAATTATAAATGTCAAAGTATACTTAAACATTTATTTTTAGTAAGAAGAGCTCATTTGGATTAATGCTCTCAACTTTTTTTGAAGGAGAATGCATATTGTCTAGGATATCTACTACAGACAATCTTGCTCTTGGTTATCTTGGGAAGAGGTGAAAGCCAAATTTTGGTTAGCCAGTGCAAACTAAGAATCTTACTAGGAAATACTTAACACCATGTCACCCTCCATGCTCCACAAAATCTTGGTCCAATCCACTCATCCATTTTATAAGGACTGGAAGTGGTATGTGGAGACCCCCTTTCATAATTACACTCCTCGACTTGGCTATGGCTGGATTACCCCCCATTTTGCCTATGGTGGAAAAGCTTAATGCCCATTGGGGGTTGCATTCATCTGTTATTACATGGAGCTTCCGCATCAACACTATTTGTAGAGCTTGTGTGGAGTCCAAGCTTGCTCATTTTACTCGGTGTATAATGCACCAAGGCCTTCTTATTGGCAGAAGACTCATCCAACTAGGAGTTCACCTTCTTACTTACCCTTTTTGTGGCCACCTTGAGACACTTCCTCATCTTTTCTGGTATTATTCCTAAGCTCAAAGGGTCTAGACTTAGATCCATGATCTCTTCAGGGCTTTCCAGCTTGAATTATTTCTCTAGCAGCACATCCTCCTTGGAGATAAGCTCACAATGCCATTTAAATACACACAAGTCTGGCACATTTTCAGAATGGATATTGTCTTCTAGCTTTGGAAAGAAAGAAAGAATTATGTGTTTAATAATGTTGCAGTTGATTGTAATGTATTTGCTTTAAATAAGTCCTCTATCATCTCTAATGTTCTTTTGCATATTCAAGTTCAAGATAATAAAGTGGCTATGGAGCTTGGGCACCTTCATGATCTCCTCTCTCATTGGGGAGATGCTCCTTATGTAACAACTCAGGTTCTGCCATTCTGCCTAGGGATCCAAACTAGTGGATAAAATTACTTTACCATCTTGTGGTGGGCATCATCGCAGCTATTCCCAGCACCTCTCTCATAATGACACCCCATACTAGTGTATGACCCTTCTCGAGTAGCAGCGAGGGTGGAAACCGTCACCTCCTTTCCCAACTAGGTAGGATGGCTTGGATGCTCCTCTTCCTCCTCAACACTTGGATGCTTGAGGGTGCCACCTAGAGGCCAATTGGATGTGTTGGATAAGTTCCCTAGCCTTTCTCTAGCCATTTTGCCCACTTGAACATAGGAAGAAGATGATGATACGACTCAAGCTACTAGCTGGAAGCCTATTCCAGACGGTAATGACTTGCCAAACTTGGGTTGGGGTCTTGATGATATGGATCCTCTACCTTCTGACCTTGCTCTTGCTGATTAAAATTTCTTTTATTATAACTTTTTGACTTGATTCTAGGCTTTGCGTAGTTGTTAGTGATGCTTTTATTTTTAGCTTCTAAGCCTTACCTAATGTAACGTGATGTGCTCTCATATCACCTATATTTTTTTGTAAATTATTTGTATATTTCTATTTAATTAATATATGAATATATTTCATCTTAAAAAAACACATTATAAACATAATATTTACCAAATCTAATTAAAATCACATTATTTTAATACTCCCCTCTTATTATTATTATTATATATATATATATATATAAAATTCACATTTTTAAACCGTAAAAATATCCACTTTTTAATCCATCAATTCTATGCCCTTACTTTAAAGGAAACAATATTTATCATTAAATAAATTCCATTCAATTAAATTGTAAAAGATATATATATTTAAATTTATTTATTAAATGAAATTTCATTCAACCAAATGGTACACCTTTGCATTGTCAAAAGTATACATGTAATTTAAATTAATGGGATTGACTTTTCATATATATAATTTTGTCATCGAAGATTTTTTTTTAAACGAAAGAGACGGTATTTATTAAATAATATTTTATTCAACTAAATTATAAAAGATACTTATATTTCAATTTATTTAAATAAAATTTCATTCAACTAAATGGCACACGTTTACATTTTCATGTGATTTAAATCAAAGGTCTTGATCTTATTCTTAGATAGAAGTTCCCCACGAAGGGGATTTCTTTTATAGTTAAATCAAATTTCATTAATTTGATTGCACTATAAATATTTAAATTAGATGGTTTTGAAATCCTCACTTTTTCACAATAGTCAAAAGAAGTATATATTCTTACATATCATGGCAAACAAAGAAATGTGAAAATGTGTGCAACTTAAAAGACAGGATAAAACATAATCTCTTAATTTCACCAATATCATAATTTCAATCAATTAATGTTTTATGTTTTATTTTGTAATTTTTAAGTATTATTATTTTTATAATATATCATATCTTAAACTATTTTAATAGTAAAAATAGTTTTAACATAATTTTTTAGTTTCACCAATATCATAATTTCAATCAATCAATGTTTTATTTTGTAATTTTTAAGTATTATTTTTATAATATATCATATCTGAAACTATTTTAATAGTAAAAATATTTTTAATTATAATTTTATTTATTAAATTTTATATCAATATAATTAAATGAATCTAAAAATATTATTTTAAATTTAAGTATTCTTTTAAAATTTTATTTAAATTCAAATGTGTGGTTATAATTTATATATTATATCTATAATATTGGGAGTTATGTAGGTTCAAGTTATGTTATATAAGTATGGAAAATCAGTACGAAATATTACTATTGTAACATTTCAAAATGTTGTAGTAGTAATATTTAAGACTTTCAAAATTGTAGATTTCATCATACAAAATGTCATAAAGTGTGCTAAAAATTTAAACACCCAACTTAAGATTTTAGTAGACAGTTTTAATTTAGTTGTATTATTAAGTTATCTAAAATATATAACTTGGAAAAAAATAGGCTCTAAACTCCACTGTACACTTATGATATTTCATTTTTCAATCACTTTTTCCAAATAAAAAATAACAACTTACCTAAGTACGCATCAAAAGCGAAGAGTAAATCTCAAAGTTATCACAACCAAAAGAATCAAAAAATTTATAGTTACTAGACAAGAAAAGATATCTACTATGATCCACACCATTTACGAGATAATCAATTTCAAAAATTGCACTCTGTAGATGTGAAGAAGAGCCTCTCCTCCCTCACTCAAAATAATAGATCCACATTATTTTATAGTATAATAAACTCCAATAACCAATTGAGTGAGGCCCATGGATTTAAAGAAACATTTTATGAAATGTTCATTGTGGTTAGTGCTTTTTGTAATTTCATACCTTCTCTCCATTGCCTGGATTTGTAAAGTGTTTGTCATCGCATACAAAAATTATTCTCTAAAAATAAAATGGATTTGTCAAGTTAATAATTGGAAAACATAATGATCGTACAATTAAAAAATAGATGAAAAATATTATGTTAAAGACATGGTAGACATGTTACTAGATATCCTCGTCGATCTATATTTTCTCCCCAATAAAAACCCATTAGCACTCTCTAAAGTGTCATCTATATTAGGTGTTCAAATATACATTTGTGATTACATGCAGAAAGGGTTCCATAATCAAATCACATGTAGTGAATTCTATCTGGTTAGTTTTTTGAACTTTATAAACCCTAATATGAGATCTTTTTGGGAGGATCCTCCTACAACAATTCAATAAAATTGCACAAAATAACAGAATTATAAAATGAACAAAAGCACTGAATAGATTATATTGATTGCAGACCACTTTGATGGGGCAACCTCCTTTGAACAAGCTCAATACAAATAATTCATGGATGCCTTCAATGGCCTCAACACTTACTTATATATGAATTCTAATCTAAACAACTACTACTTCCCATGAATGTGGGATAAAACAAAATGCTCATGGGATGACTTAAAAAGCATATGCATCCATATCAATTACTAAACTAACAAAGTAAAGAGAAGAGATATCACAGGTTCATATCATCCCCTCCCTCTTAGAAAAATCTTTGTCCTCAAAGCTTTAGATGTGGGAATTAGTGTTGAATTTGAAATAGTGGTTCCCATGTTGTATCCTCTAGTTGCATTCTATGCCACTGAATTAAAACCTCGATGATGGAACGAGAATGAAGTTGGTGTGTGCACCTTGTTGGGTGAATATTTTGTCGACCAGCTAACTGGTGAGCAAAATAGTTCCTGTCACCACAGCATAGGGAGATTGGTCATCCAGGTGTGCAATTTTACTACATCAACAGGGGACAAATCTCTCCTCTCATCAAGGGGAGGTTCCCTATTAAATATGCAGCGTTATATACTATATAAATAAGCAGAAAATAACACATGGGGGCAGAATAAACCATCCATCTATCTTCTTTCAGAGATGATGCTCACAGACAAAGGAAAAAATCCTAGTAGAAACACTGAAGGCACTTCTCTTCTTTCATAAGTGTTCTTGCAAGAAACAGTAGGAGTTTCTTTCAGGTAGTAACTGGAACTAAAAGTGCGGAGTAACCAGCATCTTGAGATGTAGCATAAAGTCTCCACATCGACTGACAAAGAGTGAAATACAAAGAGCAAAGGGGGCACAAAGTCATCCCAAGGTCCTTTACATAGAAACAGAAAAGAAAAACACACACTGGAGACAACTATGACAGAGCAAAGTCTGAAAGTAGTTGGCTTCAGGACACCTTCCTTATCACCTCCACTAGTTCTACTTGTTAAATCAAATAAATAAGAATGCTTTCAGAAGACAGACATAAGAACAATCTCCTAAAGTAGCACAAGTTATAACAGCACAAAGTCTGCAAGTAACATGCTTTCTCATTCAATCAAAGAAATATGAACTACAATCTGAGCTCAAAGTCTCAGTAATGCCTTTCAATTTGGGTAGAGTTTCACTTCTGGTAAGGGGAAGATCTCCTTAAAAAATAAAAGAGATTACAATATATAGCAGCCCAGAAAGACTTGGCACTTTTTTCCATAGAACAGCCCATGCTATGCATTCAATGCCTTAAATGCATTTCCAGGTTTGTCAAAGGATTGCATTGAAATAAGGGTGACTGTCTTAACTATGGCATGTCATTTCATCCCATATGTCTTCTCCTGAGTCTAGATCATCTAGTCTGTCCCCTCTGACATCTGCACAGCTATCCATTTTGTCTTTACTTCATGGAAGGAAAAATAGGCTGCGTCTTTAATTTGCAAGCCAAAATACTTGCTTAGTGGACTATTCCACCTACTGAAATTACTTCTACGTAGATATTTTAGGCTTTTCCCTCTTTTTGCTTTTGTCTTTTCCAACTTTATCTCTTCCTAATACGATTTGAGCTATCGAGATATCTTTTGGTCAGTCGCTTGGTTAATCCTTTAAATTTCGTCCTTTATTTGAATTTCAATGGATATTCCCTTACTTTAAATTTGACGTTTACGGGGCCATCAATGGTCTCTAGCTGCTTGAACCATGTTGAACCTTAAACCTTTGAACCCACTGAAAGTACATTGGTTCATTGGTTCATCGGTT
The DNA here is from genome assembly GCA_037957365.1 of Torreya grandis. Classification (NCBI taxonomy): domain Eukaryota; kingdom Viridiplantae; phylum Streptophyta; class Pinopsida; order Cupressales; family Taxaceae; genus Torreya; species Torreya grandis. Next base: position 2,091,385 of record JARHVA010001626.1, read on the forward strand.
CATTCTACCTCTTTTGTTCCATCGCTTCTTGGTTCAATCGCTTTCCCGCTCCTTGGTTGAACCATCTGTTGAACCACCTGTTTGTTGCTTTTTCCCTTGACTGAGGCCACCCTTAAACCTTTGAACCTATGAACCATTGAACTTTAAACTCTTTTGGTTCAAGGTTCAATCGATTCATTGGTTCATTCTATGTCTCATTCAATCATTGCTTCCTTTATCTTTCTAAGTCCCTCTGAGGCCCTGAAATATTGAACCTTCAAACCAATTGAACCTGTTGAACCATTTGGTTCAAGGTTCAACGATTCCATCCTTGTTCTTTGAAAACCTTCTTTGTCTAAGTTTTTTGGAAGGCTCTCTTCTGCGTCTTCAAGTTCCCCCTGCAAGGGTACCTACCCTTCAGGATTTTTTTGGGTGGACTTTAGGCTTCAACTTTCTCGACAGGTTCTTGCTTCTTCGGCGGGCTTTTGGCTCTCGGGCTTTTCCTTCGGACAAAAAGTCTGAAAGAAAGCTTCTTTTCCTTAGCCGTTTGTTCCTTTCAATTTCTTCGGGCTTTCTTCCCGAGTGAATTCCTTCGGCCTTCTTCACTTAATCATTCCCATCAGACAAAAAGTTTGAAAGAATTGTTCCTTTTGGGCCTTTGAACAAATCCGAAGGAATTCTATCTTTTCTTTGACCTTCGAACCAATGTTGCCTGCGCTCTGCAAGGGCACTTGCCTCTTTGGCTTTGGGGCAGCCCCTTGAACCTACCAATTGAACCAACCGATTGAACCAACTTTGGTTCAACGGTTCAATGGTTCAAACGGTTCATTCTTTGTTATTTAGCTAAGTCTTTTTGATCTTTTACACCAAGCGCGTTGAACTAATTGGTCGTTGAACCCGTTGAACTCACCTAAGTGTTGAGAGATTGCTTCTTTTGATTGAACTTGCTTGCAGAAGCCTTTGAACCTGTAGAAATGAACCTGCCTGTAGAGTCCGTAGAAACCAAGTCTATAGTTTTCTCTAAGTTTTCTCTCGAGCCTTGAAAGAGTTCGTAGAAATGAGCCTGTGGAGTCTATAGTTTTAAGCCTTTAGAGTCCGTAGTTTTAAGCCTGCAGAGTCTGTAGATTTTTTAGAAAGCTTTGAAAAATGAAGAACCTGAATGCTCAGAACAATTTTTGAAAGGGGAAGAGAGGATTTTGGTCTGTAGGACCAAAATAGTTCAAATGTTGTCCCAAAAATGAGTGATATTTTTTGGGGACAACACACCTATCCAAAATTGCCTCCAGCTCAAGAAGAATGAATTCTTCATTATCAAGTTCAGGTAAAATAGTCTGCACTCTCATGTTTGTGCCAAGAACTTTCTTCAGACAAGAGACATGAAATACGAGGTGAACTTGAGAAGAAGGTGGGAGCTCCAACCTATAAGCAACCAACCCAATCTTCTGAAGAACTTTATAGGGCCCATAGAACTTGGGTGCTAGCTTATGATGCGCTTTGAGTTTTAGGGAGGATTGCTTATAGGGCTGTAGGCAAAGAAAAACCATATCACCTAAAGTGCACTCATAATGGTGATGATCTACCTATTGTTTCATTCAATTTTGTGCCATATAAAGATTTTCCTGTAGGGTACTGAAGATCTGACCCTGGGTTTATAAGATTGTGTTGATCGCTTGAACTAATGAACTATTGGGGTTGTATGGAAGGAGCACTAGTGGTGTTTGACCATATATTGCTTCATATAAAGTCATTTTTGTTGAAGTGGGATACGAGGTATTGTACCACCATTTAGTGAGAGGGAGCCACTTTACCCACTAATGTTGTTCTGAGGTGAAGGAACGAAGGAAAGTTTCCAAACATTTGTTAATAATTTCAGTCTGGTCATCCATTTGTTGATGATACCGAGAACTCATCTTCAACTAAGTGTCGGTCTGTCAAAATAGCTATATCCAAAAATGGTTGGTGAAAGTTGCATCATGATCTGAGACAATGGATGAAGGAGTGCCATGAAGATAGAAAATCTAGCTAGGAAAATTTGTGCAACTGTGGAGGCAGTATAGGGGTGGATGAGGTCACAAAAATGACTATATTTAGAGAGGTGATCAACCAAAACCAAGATCACCATTTTCCCTCCAGATTTAGGGATCCCCTCAATGAAATCCATATAAATATCTGTCTAAATCCTGGTAGGGATGTTCAAGGGTTTAATCAACCCAAGGATGAGTGTTGTTTCACCCTTGTTACATTAGCAGGTATCACATTTAGCCACCATCTTTTAAATTGCCTTTTTCATTCCCTTCCAAAAGAAGTTGCATCATGCCTGCTCATAAGTTTTGAGAAACCTTTAGTGCCCTATAGAGGGAGAAGCATGGAGTTCATATAAGACAACCTGTTGTAAATCTATGTTCTAGGGAAGCACTAGATAACCCTTATATCTTAGAGAAGCACCATCCTAGGAATAATGTGGTACAACCAAGGGGTTAGTGGACAACTACTAAATGATTTGAGATAATGAGAAGTCATTGACATACCCTTGTTGTATAGTGTCCAACCAATGTGGAATAGGCATGAAAATAGTTGAAAGGGAAGCTTGATCCATAAATGTGCAAGACAGAACATCAACCACAATATTATCTTGATCTCGGTCTTTTATTGAAATGGATAGCAATAAGGCCTGATGTTGGGAGGAACACCTCTTGAAAGGAGATGAATATGGTGGTCCTCTAGCTGTAAAGGTGGTAATCCCATTAGTTTGGCAAAGACATGTGCATACCATTGCAAAGTGGTTTGTAGGTCAGAAGGAGTAGTGGAGACTATTGACTATTGCATTTGAATGGAATAGAGCTGAGTAATGATGTCATGTGATTTTTGCTTAAGAAGCTTTTACATATGATGTGAACTTATGATGCTGAGAGATCTAGATTGTAATCCTTTCAATGTGTGTTTTTTCCCATTATCTGAAAATTGCATCCAAAGTTCAGCAAAATCCCATAAGATGGGTCCAAGTGTGCATAACCATTGGGCTCCCAAAACAACATCACATCTACTTAAGGGTAAGGCAAACATGTTGGAGTGCAAGTTATAATCTCCAATAGAGATACACATATTGTGACACTTCCTTTTGCAAGATAATTTGCCCCCATTGACAATCATGACTTCAAAGTTGGAGTAAGGATGGATAAAACAATCAATATATTTGGTGATCCAAGGATCAATGGAGTTATGAGTGCTACCTGAATCAATGAGTATTGTGAGAGGGAGATTCCTGAAGTAACTCGTGACTTGCATGGTTTTTGGGGTAGTGACTCTGACTAAGGCATGGAGAGAATTCTCTGGTCGGTCTTCTTGGGAAGCAGGGTCGACAGTCGACTGAGCTTCTTCTAGATCATCTATTGTATCCTAAACATCTTCCCAATATTTAAGTTCAGGTGGAGAGTTCACATCCAATAGGTAGAGATTTTTATCAATACATCAATGTGTTCGAGTGAATTTATCATCACAGTTATAACAAATTCCTTTTTATCTATGGGCTTACATCTCTACTTTAGTCAAACGCTTGATAGGAGTGGTTCTAGGGGCTGGCATTATTTGAGAGCATTGTGAAGATGTATTTTTGAATGAAACACAATTAGATTTGAATCGTTGTTGAGATGTGATCTTGTCCTCTTCCAACTTAGCCAACCCTAAATCTTCCGTCATTGTGTTGGGTCAGAACATTTTGATCTTAGATCAAATAGCATCTTTCAGTGCACTGATAAAGTAACTCCTGAAGAATTCATTAGATAATCCCTCTATGTGATTGGAGAGCTTTTCAAATTCAGTTTGATATTCTCTCACTGTTCCAGTTTGATGAAGTTTAGTGAGTGCTCTAGTGAAGTCATCAAAAGTAGTAGGGCCAAACCGTTGTGAAATGAGAGTGCAAAAATCGGTCCATATGGGTTCATGATGAGCCTTAGTATACCAATGCTACCATTGAAAGGCTTCAAGTTCTAAGTGAAAGGATGCAAGTGGAACCTTATTGGCATCAAAAGTATTATGCAAACTAAAATATTTTTCTACCTAATAGATCCATCCAATTGGATTTGTACCGTTAAATTGAGAAAAATTAAGCTTCAGCCCATGATAATTGTTGGAATAAGAAAATGCAATGTCTGAAGAAGATTCTAGATGTCATCTGTTGTTCATGGTGGTATGTTGAAGATTGAGGCCAAAATTTTTTTCATCAAGATTTTTGATGTGGGACTTGAGGGTGGCAATTTCATTCTCCATGTTTTTTGTTTCTATTCAGGTTACGACCATGCCCTGAATAACAATTTTTTTTTTTGAAATGGATAGGAAAACTAGAGTTAAGACACATTTAATAAGGAAGGTTTTGAATTTGGGTGAAGATAGAAGGGGTAAAGGGGATTTTAATAAATTTTTTGCATAATGGGAGTATGATTGATGAAGATAAGGGCAATTTTAGTAGTGAAAATGAAAAAACTAAAAAATTGGTCAAAGAAAGATAAAGGAGTAGAAAGAGATGAACACAGTGGAAAAGTTTTGAACCCAACGAACAAAATAAGAAGTTATAGCAAAACCTGAATTTTTTTGTATAATTTATGGGAATTAGGAGTGGAATTGGGATATGGGACCTCAAATAAGAAAATGTAGGGAATAAAATTTCAGACATTTGGATAAAGTTTGAGGATAAACGAGGCTAGAGATGGAAAGATATTGCAAAAAAATGATTTTTTTCTGGTTTTTTGTTTGGCGAAAAGTCCTTTGGAAGTCTACTGAGACTCTACGAATAGTTTTCAAATTCTAAGTTCTGTCAAATATCCGTCTGCAAGTCCTCTGATAGCTACGGATACTCTACTGATCAATTATTTTTGGCCATAGATTTATCTATTTGTGATAGCTCTTGGTATTCCTCACGGATGGGAACTACTCAATCAAGAAGGGGTCATTGCCTATTTCGCTAGTAGGTCCTGTCAATGGGCCAGCTATTTTGGAGTTCCTGTAGTACTCTTAACAATGAGTTTTAGGGTTTTCACCCAAGCACTTCCCACAGTTATGCAGTTAGGTTTTTACCCTGATTTGAAATAGATTATTGTGTTACAGGGAAATACTGAAATAAATTATGCAGCAAAACAGAGTTATTTCTGAAAAAGTATTATGTAGAAAAAAGAAATTGGCCTTAGAAAGCGCTCTGATACCAGATGGGAGGATCCCCTTGTAACAATTTAATAAAATTGCACGAAATAACAAAATTACAAAATGAACAGAAGCATTGAATAGATTATATTGATCGCATACCACTTGGAGGGGGAAACCTCCTTTGAGCAAACTCAATACAAATAATTCATGGATGCCTTCAATAACCTCAACACTTACTTATATATGAATTTTAATCTAAGCAACTACTACTTCTCATGAATGTGGGATAAAATAAAATGCTCATCGGATGACTTACAAAGCATATGCGTCCATAGCAACTACTAAACTAACAAAGTAAAGAGAAGAGATATCATGGGTTCATAACACCTCCAAAACACCTATTGTGTTATATTCTATCAAATCTAATATGAGATTTTATTTTGAACATCAGAAACCCTACTTTGACTTTTTTTAGCACTGAAAACCCTAATCTAAAATATAATTCTAAGGTGTGAAATCCCATCGTATTCGGGGAGTCAAAAACTTGTTGAGAATTCTAGATCGAAGAAGAGACAAATCAAAATATGAAACAAAAAAGCCCAAATCGAATAAGAGACAAAGCTAGGTCCATTCTTCTATTCCAACTTATAGCCAACTTAGCCCAACCCAACTATTAATAGATCAACCCAACTATTAATAGATATAGGCGAACAAATCCCTAACATCTTTATAATTTTTGACAATTGGAAAGGAGGGATGTAAGTGGGTCTGATATAAGCTCAGTTTTGGGCCTCATATTTGGAAAATTCCTTCTAACACCCATTGGCATCTGGGTTTGTAATAAACATCATTTTAAATTTTTCCAAGCTATCATTAGAAATGTGGCTCTTCCTTTTGAACTTCCGGAGATTGTGTCCATGTGTGTCTCTTGTTCCATGTTAGTTTTTAGTTTCTTGCAGAATATTCGCATTATGTTTTTTTCTCTTTATATCCAACTACTCCATTATGTTTAGACAATATCTTTAGCCCCCATATGTTTCATGAGAGAAACTTCTTAACTATGCTCTAAGAATTCTTTGTTGTTTGTGTCACCTATGTCAGTTAGATATTTAATTGTTTGGTTTCTAAACCCGGATGGATTTGAAAATCGTGCCTTGTCACTTGGATTTGGCCTTGGTTATTAGCTTTCCAACTTTGGTAAGAGGCGTGATATAGCCGAAAACTCGTTTCTCCCTAAAAAGGCTTTCTCATTTCCTTGGATTTTAAAAAAAAAAAAATTCATGTATGCCATTGTTCATCATCTCTGTCTACCATCATATTATATGTATAATTTGCAGCATAATGTTTTAACACCAGACATGGTGTTATTACATGTAGTTTTGAAAAACAATGATAAAAGCAACCAGCAATTACTACGATAAAATTAAAGGACAGGACATTACACAAACATGTAGTGTGACTTGACAATATGAAAATAGAAGAAAATAAAATATAGACAAAGCCATTTTTTAAATATATATAAATAATGATATAGATCAAATTATTAACATTTACGCATGATGTTAAGAATAATATTGTATAATGCAAAAATAATTGATTTATATTGAATTATACAATTATAAGACATATGCATGATTATTCTTTATAATGATGATGAATTAAATAGAGATTGTTCTTATTACAAAATGCACATTAATTTTTTTTACGTCCTTTCAAACATACTTTACACCTTTAAAACATATACATTATTATTTTTTACATCGATGATAAACTAAATAAAAATTAATCTTATTATAAAATATACATTAAAATTTTTTTTACATCCCTTCAAACATACTTTACATCTTTTAAAATTAGAAGACAAAAATGCTATCTACCTATTGTGGAGACAAACATACATAAAAATGTTTTACAAGTACCATGAAAATATGATATCTAAATATTGTGGAGACACAACGCCAAAAGAATAATTCATTTTGTATGAGACATATCCACATAAAAATGTTTTATTAAGTATCGTTTCGTTTACTTTTATTAAATTTGATAGCCAATCTTATTTATAAAATAAAGATTTTATGATAATTATCCATTCTATACTATACTTTTGAAAAGTTAGGACAATCAAAAGACTAAATATATATTTATTATAATTTTTAAAATATACCTTAAAAAATTGACGACCCCCCTCCCCCAAAATTCTTGCTCGTCTTTGAAAAATTCCCACCGTATTTTTTGTTTGAAAAGTGAAACAACGTTCATACGGCTGTCAAATTTAATCTTAAACGAATTGGGTCACCATCACAGCCGCCTAGTCTCCCTACACGTCAGAAAACTCTTGCCGACACAGGAAGTGACGAGAAATACTTGGCAACGTTTACTTACCCCAAATAGAAAATAAAAACCGCATGGTAATATTTTAATATTTTAAACTATGGTCGCATAAAAATTATGACAAAGATGTCCAGATATTGTTAGTTCCCTCTCCGATTAATATATAAATTGAATATATATCAATGAACATACTTTTCAACATTATTTTTGGGACCTCCTTTCCAACGCGTTAAAATTTTCGATGTCACTCAATGCTCCTTTTTAAAAAAATTGGAACACATTGATATATAATTTTAAAAAAAAAGTAATATAAAGTATGTATGGTTATAATAAAACGGTTGTTTCGTTAGGATTTTATAGTATTAGTTTCCAAATAAGATATCAATATATAATAATAATTGTGAATATTAAGTGAAGATAATAATATAAGATGGTGGTGGGGATATATTGTTTTTGAGAGATGGAACAATTTAAAAAGAAGGCTTTTTTAATAATGGATTTATAGCCGTCCAATCATTTTGAATAATATTTGAAGGAGTCAAACTCATCATAATATATCATTTAGGTGGTATAGGGACTATAATATTAATTTGTTCTCCACTTTATATTAGAGAAGATCAATGAAATGATCCAGTAGTTCTTTGTCATTCCATAAAAGATTCCACTTTCTCTTGTGAAGGAGGAGAAGAGAAAAAATAACTTCGCAATTGGCTTCACTAATGTTTTGGGCATTAGTGGTGGAGACCCTTGTGGCGGCATATCTGAAGGGACCTTGTTGATAATGCAAGGTGCACCCCCCTAAAGATTAAGGAGTTCCTACAAACTTTGAAATTCTAAAGCCACCTTCTTGCCTTGAACTCGGATTTAAATACCTTCAAAGGTGAAGACAATAATATTTCCATTAATTAAAAATTGTTGGGAAAGAGTGTCATTATTAAATATGGCAACAATAATAGATTTTCAAAGTTGAAAGAGAATTATAGCTTTGAATTTTTTTCAAATGAAAGCTATATATGTCAATCATTGCAAACTATCTCCAAATAAAGCCATCCTCCAATTGACGAGTTCTTGATGGAAGGGTTGAAAAACCCTATGTATCCATTGAAAATGTGTTTGCATGTCTCGAGTTTAGGACACAAACGACACTTGGGATGAGAGACCCCAATGTATTTGAGTCTTTCCTCTAGCAGCTAACCCAGGTAGACTAAACAACAAAGAAAACAAGTGAACTTGGGATTTATATTAGAGTTCCATATTTGGTTAAGATGAGAAAGCCACATTTGAGACATGAAGAATTTAAACTCCACCAAAAAAATTAACTTCCAAAAGGGTAAGTGCAAGTTTGGGGGGCCAAAAAGAGGACATTTGTTTACCAAAATGTGATTTACACTAAAATGCGTAATTTTTTAAAAACCCACATATGAGATTTTCTTTATTTGCCTCGATAATTACTGAAGCTAACCACAAACATGCTACAATGTGATTGCACTATAATGCATACATATTAGTGCTGGCATGTGCTAGTCTACCATTGATAAGGTTTCTAAGTTAAATAACATGATATGTATTTACTAAAATAAATCTTATGTATATGTGACTTTATATTGTCACCTTGCAACAATATACATGTAACTTATACTTTAAATTTTTATTTTAGTAAATATAAGAATTTAGGGCCGCTATGCATCTTTTAGAAATGGTCTCAGAGATTCAAGAGTTACCATTTAGAATATAAATGTTTAAAATCTAACTTATTCAATACTTAGTCATTTTCAAGATTTTAGTATTAAACCTTAGGCTTTTAGGGCATAAATTTTGCATCGGGTGTCTATTTCGGGATTTTTTTTGGGTTATTTTGTAAGTTTTGGCGCTTCTCAAAGTGATCATTGACATTTGTAAGAGTTCTAGGTATGTCAGAATTAAAAGTTACAAACCTCACATTTCATAGAGATGGACATAGTTGCTCAAGGATATTAACTCACAAATGCACATACACATTGATTGAATGCATCATAATTACATATTTCATGTCTACATGTAATGTTTTAAAATAAAAATTCGTATGGGATTAGATCAATTTAAGTCAAATTTCATTGTATTAGGTCTCTTATAACCCAAAATCGATATAAAAAATCCTAAACACACCAAACTACCGCTTTATATCAATTTAAGGTATATTCATGTGCAATCGGGCCAATTCAAGTGCAATTCAAGCCCAAATAGATGGGTAAGTGCATTAAATTATGGGGCCAAGTGGGGTCTTAAGTAAACATGTTGTTGACGTAGGAAAATGCACCCTTTGGCAGGAAGTCGAGCTCCTGCCTTCTCGCAACATGGAAACTCCCCTCTCACCTGTGGGACTAGCAAAGCTGGAGGGGAGAGTCTCTAGATAAGGGCTAGCTCCCTTTGATGCATCATGTTTGTTCCAGCAATTGTAAAACACATATATATAAATAGATATAATGGGGGGGTGAAAAGGGAGAAAGATGCAAGAAAAAAAACTACTCTAAAGAGGTGATGCACCAAAATAAAGTCGACCTCCACACATCCACTCTTGATATCAGACAAATGCATACATACACTTCACACTTGGCAGAAGGACCAGGCTGCTAGAAAATGGCATGGAGGCTTTAATGGAAAATACAAAAAATAGAGACTTCACCAAGGTGACGTAAAATGCACACTGTAAGTAATCTCCTCTGTTCTGAACTTCTCAAATACTGCTCTCCTCATGTCAGCTGCAACATGGTGCCTTGTAGATAACTGGTGTGTTGGTGTTGAACCTGTGAGAGCATCAAAAGACAATGACTAAACACAAATTAACACTCAGGACATACACAGAATAACTATCTAAGAAGAGGTAAAAACTACGTCTATAGATTCAGGTGGAAATTTTAGCAGGGCCGCGCCTTGTAAAAATGTGGAAGATGATTACAAAATGACAAGTTCGCCATATATAGGAGAAGCAAGGAGGCTCATTGGCGCTCCTTTTTTACAAGTGGACAATTCACTTCCCCTCATTGGGAAGAGGAAAACACTGTTGCCGATGTCATCTTTCTAGAAGAGGCCTGTTAGAACCATGCTGTATAATTGCCAAATTTGACTTTGGTGTTCAAGCATTAATGTGAAACACAGGCTGCACCCTCTTTTTTTGCAAATAGATTGAGATTTGTCCCCTTTTAAATACACGAGCCATGCCATTCACTGTTTGCGCCATTTGGGGATTAATAGGCATTAAATCACCTTCACTTTGCCACTTGGACTGCTTCGTCCCTTTCCTATCTTGTCTCCTTGTCTTTTCTCAATTTTGTCTCATCTGGCTCATTCGGCCCATGGGGGCAAACATTCTGGTGGGTCATTGCATTTTGGGCCTTCTTTTCCATGGTTAACACTCTCTCGTTTGAAAACAAACATCTATTTCGCTTTACTAATTTTGACATTCACGTGACCGTCATGCTTTGAAAACCAACGGATATTTGGCTTTGTTAAACTTGACATCCTCTGGGATGTCATCGGGTCCATGGTTTCTCTTCTAGCACTTCTCTGCCTTTGCTATTTTTCTTGGCACCCTCTCGAAGGGAATGTGCCCCTCCAGCCTTTGAAAAAGTCCCTTCGTTTGGGCCGAGAGTCCCCCACAAGGGCACCTGGCCTTCAGGGTCCTTCGGCGGGTCCCTCCATTTGAACGGGTCTGTCTCTCGGGTTCTCATGGACAAATTGTCTGTGGACAATTTCCCCAGGTCTGCAGCTTCGTGTATTTCCACAGGCTTTGCTTTTGTGTTGAGCGATGCCCAAATTTTGTCAGACTTTTTGTCCGAAGGAATTCCTTCGGACAAAAAGTCTGAAGGAATTAGGGACTTAATCAAATTTTGAACAAAATTGAAAATTGAACTTAGAACTTAGAACTTTAAACTGAACTTGCTTGATCCTTTGCTTGAAGTGCCTGCCCTCTGCTAGGGCATTTTGACCTTGAAGACTTCCCCTTCGGCTAAGGGCATACCCTTGAAGCAAGCCGTTGAACCAAAAAAGGTTCAATGGTTCAAGGGTTCAACTATTGTGTGCCAATAGACCAATGAACCAAGGTCGATGAACTCTTTGCTTTGAACCGAACCTGTTGAACCAAGCCCGTTGAAACCAAAAGGTTCAATGGTTCAACACTTGAGCACCGATGAACTTCCTTTGCCGATTGAACCACCACGTTGAACTAAAAGACTGAACCATCTGCTTTGAATCAAGTTCGTTGAACCAAGCTGTTGAACCAAAAATGGTTCAACGGTTCAACGGTTCAACGCTTGTTGAATCGAGATGCTGAACTTGAAGATGGACTTTTGAACCAAAGAAAGCTGAACCACTTGAACCAAGCCATGAACCGAACTCATTGAACTCGCACAACTGAAATTGACTGGCATTGAATAGTAAGGGAAGAAGGTGACCAAATTTTTGCTTGTGGGCAAAATTGGTCAACAGATTGGCGACTCATAGGGGAAGCATGCCTTCTATGCTTAGAAACTAGTTGCCTTAAAATCCATTGGGCGCAAAGTCAGATGCAGCTATGAAAAAGTTAACAACAGCCCCAAAAGATTCGAGAATCAAACATAAAGCCTTTACCCCACATGCAAAGGGAAACACACGAGGCCAAAAACACTATCTGAGCAATTGCACTTAGGGAAAGCAAGAAAAGAAATTGAAAACAAACTACTCTATACAGCTAACCAGGTATGCTCGCCTCCCTCCTGGATCAAAGGGAAAATTTCTTAAGTCCCCTTCCTGGCAAGAAGACTTATGGTGCCAGGCAAGTAGCTGAATGAAAAAGAGATTTGGTGACCTGCTCCCATTGCCTACCACCTGAGTTGGCTTGTATATGAGTGGATCTGAATCAAACATGCTTTCGACATATATGTACTCTGCTTGTCCTTGAAAGCCTGTTAAATGCTGGTCCTTCATATTGGTGCTTCTCACCAAGAAATCAATGGCTGCTGGCTCATCACCATAAGCCTGTTGATCTGCGCATTCCTTCTGCAATGTATCATGGTCTGACTTGTTCCGTTCTGCCTCATTGAAAATCCTGTCAGACTCGTCCCCTACTTCTTCTTGGCCTTCTCGAAGAAGGGTGACTGTGGTGATGTCTAAAATAGACTCACAAAATGATTACTCATCCCACAGAACATCACCTCTTTGTTTAATGCTCTCTTCTTCAAGGCATTCCTCTAGGAAGACAGATCTCTCCTTTTCCTCTTTGCTGATCAGAATTTCTAGATTTTTAAAAATATCCTCCTAATCCTCCTCTAACTCAAGCTCCTTAGTGTAGTCGTCTTCATCATCAAAATAACAAGGAAGTTCATCAAATAGAAGGGGAGAGAGCTCACCATGCTTTTGTTCCTCCTTGTATTGCTCAAACATCTGCATCTATGCAAGACCTGTGTCCTCTCCATTGTTGATAATATCTTCACAAGGAGCATGCATGATGATTTTTTCTTCGTTGTCACTCATGACAGCCTCTTGAAGAACTACAGATTGGATCTTTTGCTCCTCACCTACCTCTTGCAAAATAGGTTCCTCTTTGAGAAGGGGTGAAGTGGGAAAACCATGTGGAAGAGGAGGCAGTCCTTGAGCTAGAATCGAATGATTCTCCTCCTTCCATTTGATCAACACTTCATCAATATCAGGTATGGCCTAATAACCTCTCTTGGAAATGTGTAGGTGGGGTGTGTTTAGACATAGAATGTGCTATTTGGTCTGAGCCATCCATCACACATTTGCTGAGGAATCTCTCTCTGGATTCCAACTCTGCTATTCTCCTAGCTAGATCTTCTTGGAAAAGCCTTTCCTGGAGGTCTCCAGCATCATCACTAGCAGGAGTAGCCTCAGCTTCTTCAAGGTTTTGAAAAAAAACCTTGCTTCTCCTCCTTGTTGCCCCATGATTCTATTTTTCTTTCCCAAATCAGGATTTCAAAATTGGAATTTTGCTCTCGTGAACAGGTGACAACTTTATTTTCTCCAAGGTCCTGGGGCTCCTTCACAAGGTCTAGAAATTTTAACTCTCTTTCAAGAAGTAGCTTCATCTTAGCCTCTAAATCTTTAATTTGTTTGGCTAGGTTGTCCTGAAAGAGTCTTTCTTGGAGGTCACCTGCATGATCCTCTTCAAAGCTCTGAGCTGGTCCCTGACATTCTTTCCTCCAACTTAGAATCTACGCATTATGCTGAAGGACTTGGGGGTGTTGGGGAATGCAAGGAAGAGACTGTTGGTGTGCTGGAGGAGTCCCTAGAAGAGGGACATGCTGGCTGGTGGTATTTCCCCAAATGGAAGATTCACAATCTGAGTTTAGAAGGTTCATCTCCATGGGAGGTTGTTCTGATGCCCTCTGGTGTTGGAAAGTTAGGTGCATGGGATTGAGAGCGAATGCATTTGATGAGCTGGAGTGAGAAAGTGCAATTTGATAGAAAGGATTTGGTGCAAAAGAGGGGGCTTTCTTCAAATTAAGAGGGGACGCACAAGGCTGACTGCCTTGAATCCATTTTGCTACCTCCTCTTCCATGGGTTGCAAGCCCTGAGCTTGCCTAAACGAGCATTCCTCTTTATACATCAGCTCCTACTGATATCTGTACTACTCTTCCAACCTGTTAATCTCCAATTCCAAGGCCACTTCCCTTATAGTTGTAAGGCAACTAGGAGATCTACTTGAGGGGATTGCATAAATATCTAGAGCCTGTTTATATTCATATGAAGGAAAACAAGACCCATGATTTTGAGCAAAGGAAATATACATACAAGAAATGATTTCTGATGGCACCAGGCTACTTAACCAGCAGATTCAACTCAGAGTCGCTAGATGCTAAAAATATTCGATTTGCTATAATAGGACCAGCATCAATCCTAAAACCTTACTGAGTTGTCAAACTGTGTGTCCCATCGGGCATGCCAAAACTATTGATGCAAGAAAATGCACCCTTTGGCAGGAAGTTGAGCTCCTGCCTTCTCCCTCGCAACATGGAAACTCCCCTCTCACCTGTGGGACTAGCAAAGCTAGAGGGGAGAGTCTCTAGATAAGGGCTAACTCCCTTTGATGCATCATGTTTATTCTAGCAATTGCAAAACACACACACACACACACCCACACACACACACACACACACACACACACACACACACAGATATAATGGGGGGGGGTGAAAAGGGAGAAAGATGCAGGAAAACAAACTACTCTAAAGAGGTGATGCACCAAAATAAAGTCGACCTTCACACATCAACTCTTGTAATCAGACAAATGCATACATACACTTCACACTTGACAGAAGGACCAAGCTGCTAGAAAATGGCAGGGAGGCTCTAATGGAAAATACAAAAAATAGAGACTTCACCAAGGTACTATAAAATGCACACTGTAAGTAATCTCCTCTATTCTGAACTTCTCAAATACTGCTCTCCTCCTGTCAGCTGCAACATGGCACCTTGTAGATAACTGGTGTGTTGGTGTTGAACCTGTGAGAGCATCAAAAGACAATGAATAAACACAAATTAACACTTAGGACATACACATAATAACTATCCAAGAAGAGGTAAAAATTGCCTTTATAGATTCAGGTGGAAATTTTAGTAGGGCTACACCTTGTAAAAATGTGGAAGATGATTACAAAATGACAAGTTCGCCATATATAGGAGAAGCAAGGAGGCTCATTGGCACTCCTTTTTTACAAGTAGAAAATTTGCATCCCCTCATTGGGAAGAGGAAAACACTGTTGCTGATGTCATCTTTCTAGAAGAGGCCTACTAGAACCATGCTATATAATTGCCAAATTTGACTTTGGCATTCAAGTATTAATGTGAAACACAGGCTACACCCTCTTTTTTTGCAAATAGATTGAGATTTGTCCCCTTTTAAATACACGAGCCATGCTGTTCACTATTTGCACCATTTGGGGATTAACAGGCAATAAATCACCTTCACTTTGCCACTTAGACTGCTTCATCCCTTTCCTATCTTGTCTCCTTGTCTTTTCTCAATTTTGTCTCATCTAGCTCATTCGGCCCATGGGGGCAAACATTCTGGTGGGTCGCTGCATTCTGGGCCTTCTTTTCCATGGTTAGCGCTTTCTCATTTGAAAACAAACAACCATTTCACTTTACTAATTTTGATGTTCACGTGACTGTCATGCTTTGAAAACCAATGAATATTTGGCTTTGTTAAACTTGATGTCCTCCGAGACGTCATCGGGTCCATGGTTTCTCTACGGGCACTTCTCTGCCTTTGCTATTTTTCCCTGGCACCCTCTCGAAGGGAAGGTGCCCCTCTGGCCTTCAAAAAAGTCCCTTCATTTGGGCCGAGAGTCCCCCACAAGGGCACCTGCCCTTCGGGGTCCTTCGAAGGTCCCTCCATTTGAACGGGTTCGTCTCTTGGGTTCTCACAGACAAATTGTCTACAGACAATTTCCCCAAGTCAATTTCTTTGGGTCTATTTCCTCGAGTCTGCGGCTTCATGTATTTCCATGGGCTTTGATTTTGTGTTGAGTGGTGCTCGAATTCCTTTGGACTTTTTGTCTGAAGGAATTCCTTTGGACAAAAAGTCTGAATGAATTCGAGACTTAGTCGAATTTTGAACAAAATTGAAAATTAAACTCAGAACTTTGAACTGAACTTGCCCGATCCTTTGCTTGAAGTGCCTACCCTCCGCTAGGGCATTTTGACCTTGAAGACTTCCCCTTCGCTAAGGGCATACCCTTGAACGAAGTCGTTGAACCAAAAAAGGTTCAATGGTTCAAGGGTTCAACTATTGCACGCCGATAGACCAATGAACCAAGGCCAATGAACTCTTTGCTTTGAACCAAACCTGTTGAACCCAAAAGGTTCAACAGTTCAATGCTTGAGCATCAATGAACTTCCTTTGCCAATTGAACTGCCACGTTGAACTAAAAGACTGAACCATCTGCTTTGAATCAAGTCTGTTGAACCAAGCTGTTGAACCAAAAATGGTTCAACGGTTCAACGGTTCAATGCTTGTTGAATCAAGATGCTGAACTTGAAGATGGACTTTTGAACCAAAGAATGCTGAACCATTTGAACCAGGCCATGAACCAAACTCATTGAACTCACACAACCGAAATTGACTGGCATTGAATAACAAGGGAAGAAGGTGACCAAATTTTTGCCTGTGGACAAAATTGGTCAACACATGTTTGTCCTAAAAACCAAAAAACCTAAACTTGCACAAATTATTTTAGATGTTTACACTCTAAATTTTATATTTTATAAGAACATGAATTTTAACATTTCAAGTCTAGTTTCTAAACTACTAATGTTTTTTGAAAATGGTGAAGCATAAGTAGATCAAATGGTTAAAATTATAAGTTGTTTTTATTTTTTAGTAAAACATAATAGATAGGTGATCATGCATGCCAATCCCTCTTTTGTATAACACCATTTAGTATTATTTTGGTTCAACTAGGGATGAATTTTGGGCCATTTTGAGCAATGCGAACATAATTAGGATTATATGATGTGATTGAGGGATTAATTGGACCCAATTGTATAATTGATTGAACCAATTATTTGATTGGTTTAATTAGGGACATAATTTGGACCAATTCGATCCCCATTAAACCTAATTTTTACTATATGATGTGATTTGAGGCTCAATTAACCCTAATTTCGTCATATTTGAACCAATTATTGGATTGGTTCAATCAAATATGAATTTTGGTCCAAGTGAAGCCTTGTTAACATAGTTATAACTATACAATGTGATTTAGGGCTTAATTGGCTCCAATTTTATCATTAATAAAACCAATTAATCAATTGGTTCAATAAGGAACACAATGATCTGAGGCCTGAGATGTGATCCAACTAAATAAAGTTGTGTGTGTGTGTGTGTAGAGAGAGAGAGAGAGAGAGAGAGAGAGAGAGAGAGAGAGAGAGAGAGAGAGAGAGAGAGAGAGAGAGAGAGAGAGAGAGAGAGAGAGAGAGAGAGAGAGAGAGAGAGAGAGAGAGAGATGTATAAATAAAATAGTAAATGTATTTTATTTATCTATTCTTCCTATACATGACATACTCTTGAGAAGGATGTATGTGTGCTATTTTATAGTATAATTATTTCTATCTACCTTTTAAAACTAATGTTATATATGTAGCTTAGGATTTTGAAGAGGAAACAAACATGTAGATTAGTCTCTTATTAGTTCAAATAATAAAACATAAGAACACCAATGCACTAGGACTAAACCCTCTTGCCTAAACACTAAAGGGGAGCATAACACAATTAGTAAAAGTATAAAAAAGAGATGAAAACAATACAAATTCTTACCTCCCTTGTCACACATAGTGCTTACTTGTTGGCATAACAATGTCCATGCTCGGATTATGGCAATTGTAGTCTCTTAGAAATGCTCATCCATGGAGGTAGCATCTCTCTAATGTCACTTACGTCATGATGTTGAAGTTTAGCACAATTTTGGCATAATAACTTTACTCTTAAATACTTCAAGAAGGTATTCCAATAAAATAACCTTACACACAAAAGCTTATGGATCAATGGTGTGGGCACTTGTATTTATAGCTTATATAACTAACTTTAACTATGGGTAGGTTAAGTTAAATTCTAACTTGCATTGAGTCAAAATTAACTTTGGTTAGGTTAGTCTAACTCTAGGAGGGTTAAAGGCACTCATGAAATCTTGACACCTCTATTTTTGATATTGTGAGGCATGACAACTCACTTTAGATATTTGTGAGATGTGATACATATTTTTGGATATTTATGAGATGATAAATTACTTTATTAGCTCATTTGAATCTTTGACTTTATTTTTGGCATAAATTCCTTTTTAGTAAATGAAATTCACTAATTTGATTTGGTTTTATTCTTAGGCAAGCTAATTAGGATGTGCGGTATAATTAGTCTTGCTTAGTGCTTCTTAGCTTTTGGAAATTGATTTGAATGTCATGAATTAATAGATTAACATACTAAAAATGATAAATTACTACGTCATAATTTGACTAGGGTTAGAACCAAACTAGGTTAGTGATGTATATGGGGTAATACACCATTTAAACTAGCCTCATCATGTTTCTAGGCAATTACATCCCTTACACAGATGAATTTGGGTAATTCAAGTGATTTCTAGGCTTGAAATTTGTTGTTTGCTAAAAATTAAGCTAAATTCTAATTTAGACATGGAGGTGGCCAAAATTAGGTGTCTATAACTTTCCCTTATTTGAGAAGGTGTTGTGAGACACATGCAAATAACTGCTTTTCAAAGAATGAAAAAGTTGTTAATCCAAATGGTTTATGCCCCAAATAGCAGTTAATAAGCCCTTGATGCTCCCCTTAAGGGAGGGGATGGAAAAAATAGAATAATCGAACATTCCCTTGAAATGAAGAAAATGACCTGATCTACTTATTAACAGGGGTGGGATTACTACATTGCCCAAAGGTGGTTATAAACAGTAATAGAGATAGAGTCACTGATTTGCTCAAAGGTGGTTATAATTAGTAACAAAGGGTATGACACTGGTTTACCCAAAGGTAGTTATAAGCAGTGAATTTGATGGATGTTCCAATAGGGTGGTGGGATAAATACTGATTTGCACAAAGGTGGTTATTATCAGTAATCAAACAAAAAACACTGATTTGCCCAAAGGTGGTTATAATAGGAAAGGAAAAATAGGAAACATTGATTTGCCCAAAGGCGATTATAACTAGGAATTGAAAGGGAAACACACTGATTTTCTCAAAGGTGGTTATAATTATGAATGGACAGAGAAACACACTGATTTACCCAAAGGTGGTTATACTTAAGAACACATACATTAGCAAAAGATAACAAAACATTTTTAGCCTAAATGTGTGTTCAAAGATGCATATTTGAACAAACATGGGATTTGGGCTAAGAAATCATGTTGTGAAATGAGTCTCAAAAGGAGGCCCAAAAAGATGGTGCTGAAAAAGAATAACAACACATTTCTAACCTAACTATGAGTTTAAAGATGTATGTTTGAACAAACATGGGATACACGATAAGAAATCATGTTGTCAAATGGGTTTCAGAGGTAGGCCCAAAAATATGGTGATAGCAAAGGATAACAACACATTTATAGCCTAAATATGACTTTGGAGATGCACATTCAAACAAACAGGAGAGATAAGCTAAGAAATTATGTTATGAAATGGGTCTCAGAGAGAGGACCAAAAAGGTTGGGTTAAGGTTAGGAGATGTTCTTTTGAAATTGTCATCTTAGTATGTTGTATGATTCATATGGATGCTTATACAGAGATGCTCATTTGTCTAAACATATAGTAAATCATTTATTTCACTTATTGATTACTCATGATTGAGGCATGGGTGAGGGTTGCTGGATGGTTTGTGACCATCAGATAGATGTTTCCATTGCTAGAAGACTTTGTGATCATGGTTTTGATTTAGATTTTGATATTATGCATGATAGTTATGAATAAATAAAATGATAATTCATATCTTAAGCATGAAAGACTTAATTTAAATTTATTGATAAACTAACTAGAAATAGGATATGAATAATCAAATCCCAAGTGTAAATATAAAAAATAAAACAAGTATAAAACTAAATACAAAAGTTCACAACTAAAGTAAATGATATGAATAATCAAGACTTAAGTGTAAACGAAATGTAATAATCTTACGACAACTGAGAAGCAATCCCAAATGTAAATATAACAAATAAAATAAGTGTAAGACTAAATATAAAAGTTCACAACTGAAGTAAATGATATGAATAATCAAGAATTAAGTGTAAATAAAATGTAATAATCTTATGACAACTGAGAAGCAAACAACAAATAAACAAACAAAAAGATAAAAATAAAAAATATATAAACAAACAAAAACACAACAAAACACCAAGAAATACACAATAAAACAACAAAAACAACAAAGTAAAAAAATAATCAAAACAACTAAACAATCCAAATCAAAGAAATATGCAGTAAGTAGACTATTGTAAACACACATAAACAAACAAATGACGAGACACAAACAATGGTTAATCACAATGTTAGTGAAAATAGAAAATAAATTATTCGTGCATGTGCAATAAAGGTGTTACTCTTGGCAATAGGGTGACCCCTAAGATAGGTAGCAATGACATAAGTATGATAACATAATAATTGGCATAAGGTTACCCCTAGGCTATAGGGAAACAAAAACATAAACAAGATAATTAAACATTGCCCCTAGATCATAGGAGACAACAACAAAACAAGATGATAAAAAACATGGGTGGGGGAGTATAAGAAAAGGTAGGGGTAACCGAGCTAACTCCAGATGCACTAGGCAAGTGGATGTTGCTTACATGGTTCCATGGACACAAGATACAGTGTGAATTTTAGGTCAAATATAGTTCTCCCAAGATATAGGATAGATGAAAATAGATGATAAGAAAACATGATAAACATGTAGAGGAAAATAGGGCTGGTCTAGAAAAATGAAAAGTGCATGGGAGGAGAGGGGATGATGTTTCACCATCATGAAAACATCAACAAAAACAAATCACACAAGCACGAGAGAGTATGATCTAGGATAAAACCACACTAAAAGACAAAAGATGAGTATACACAAATGAACTAAATTATAATTCATAATGTCTACTACATCCAAGGCTTGAATGAGAATGATCTCACAAGACAATAAGAGTGTATAAAAAGAGAGTACTCAAAAAAATATGAGAGCATAAGATGAAGCTGAGTGATTATTGGCATATCAAAGTTGAATACATAATGCGCACAATATCAACTCAAAAAATGGTGAGAGCATATGAATTAAGACCAAGAAGGATGGGGAAACTAAATGACAAGTGGTTACTAATGAAATAGTTATGGGTCCTAAGATCCTTAAGGGAAAAAAGTGGTCAAAAAAAAAATGAAGGTGCGACCAAGCTAACCCAAGTTAAACCATATTCTAGGTGCTGCTTACATAGGCCATGCGGACCTCAGGCTGATGTAGCTCTCTCAAAAATTAGAGGAAAAAGACTAAGGTGGCTTATAAATAAATTGAACAAATAATATGGCCCATCCTTGAAATTTTGATGGCTCTTGCGTGGAAATCATAAGCCAATTTTCATGATTTTGTAATTTTTAGGATTTTTTAGATCTTTTAAAAATGTTTAGGGGTTTTTTAAACTATTAAAAAATGTTTTTAGAAATTTTTAAGAATCTCAACTTAATCAATAATTACGAGACATAGAATAGTCCAACTCATAAAATGATGAGATCATGGCTTAGGTTGCTCACAAAATGGTGAGAGCGTTCAACTCAAAAATGCTCATAAAATAGTGGAGCATGGAAAAAGGGTGACTGAGCTGACCTCAACATGAATATAACTCTTCCTATATAGTCCCATTAGGACCTGAGGTCATTGTAGTTTCATCTACATAAAATGCATCTAATTAAGTATCATCAAGTTCTGGGTAAAAGCCAAATGGCAAGGTAAATGATAACAGTAATGGAAAGGTGATGTGGTAATATTTGGTAAAGGTGTTGTTCTTAGTTTACCCATATGAGGTTAGACTTAGTAGCACAAGGTGGAACACTTATTTTCCCAAAGGTGGTTATAAGTAGTGGCAATAGGCAAGTGTAACAACAAATGAAAGATGCAATTACCATATCCACTACTACACTACTTTCATATACTACCATTCAAACATGTAATTCTAAAACAACTGCTAGAAATGAATATGCCATTAACCACTGAACATGCCTAAATTACAAATGAGTCATAACCAAGGCCAAATGTGATAGGTAGGGTTAGGTAAAAATAAATGGTAGGTGAAATATTAAGGGTAGAGTAGAATGGAAAGGGGCTATAGTACAAAGAATAGGCATAATTTGGCATGACTTAGATGAACTTTATAAAGAATAATCTGAATCCATCAAGAGTATAAAAATTTGAGGTGCATTATGTTCATAGGTTCATCAAGTTCATTTCCCTCTAGTTTAGTGATCCTGTATGCTCCAGAACTATTATTGGCAAAAACTACATAGGGCCCTAACTAGTTTGGTTGGAACTTTCCCTTTTTCTTGGATTCAAAATTGACATTATTTTGATTCTCTTTTAGTACCAAGTCACCAAGCTCAAATTCATGATGCTTAACACATTTTTTATAGTGTCTTTTAAGTTAGTTCTAATAAGACTAAAGATTATTCAAGGCAGCCAAATATTTACCATCAATTCTAGATTATAAAAGCAAGTCACTCTATAGTCATCAATGATTTGCTAAAATGAAATTAAGAGAGAAGGAAACTCAACCTCAATGGGAATAATGGCTTTAGTTATATAAACAAGCAAATAGGGCATAAATACTATAGGAGTATGGAATGTGGTATAGTATGCCTAGAGGGCATTGAATAGATGTAAGTGCTAATTACAACCAATGTCATTGACAACCTTCTTTATAATATTGAAAATGGTTTTATTATAAACCTTAACTTCATCATTGCCTTGCGAATAGTATGTGGTAGAGAAATTTTATTTGATGTGGTGTTGAGAACAAAGTAATTTCACATCTTTATTCTTGAATGATCTTCCATTATCAGATATAATGTCAGAGGGGATGCCATAACAATAAATGAGATTTTTGAATATGAACTTGGAGATCTACTTACCAGTGATGTTAGTGAGGGCAATGGATTCCACCCACTTGGTGAAGTATTCGATAGTAGTCAGAACATGTTTATGGACATATAAAGAGGTTGGATTGATCTTACTAACAAGGTCAAGTCTCCATGTTGAGAATGACCATGGTGTCATCAATGATTTGAGTGTCTTGGCAATAACATGAATTAGATTAGAATGATTCTAACATTTGAAACACCTCTTTACACATGTAGATGTGTCTACTTCCATTTTTGGCTAGTAATAAATGGTATGCATTAACTTTTTGGCTAATATTTCCTTACTAGTGTGGGCCCCACATACTCCTTCATGGACTTCCCTCAACACTAGTTGATATTCTGCCAAAGATAAAAACAAAGTAGAGTTCCATCATAGCTTATATGATACAAGGTTATTCCAAGTAGGGTATAACGAGAGGGTTTATGGGTGAAGGCTTTTTGTTTTTTACATGATAAATCATGAGGCATGGTTTGGTCTTTAAGATAGGCATATATATCAGAGTACCAGGGAGATGTAGGATCAATAATGTCAAAAACCATTTTGACAACTGATTTTTCATGTGTCAGTGCTACGAGATGCTAAAATTTTTTTTGATAATACTTAGCTTTGTCAGTGATCTAGATCATGGACCCAATAGTGGCCTTAACATCTATTATTCTGTTATTAGCCTGATGTATTCTTTTAAATTAGATGTTATCAATATACTACTTGAGAGTATCGACCATACCTTTATAGGGTACCAACTTCTCATCCTTGGTTTGATACTAATTTATTGCTTGATTGATGATTAATTAAGAATCACCATACACCAGTAAATGTTAAATGCTCTACTGTATTGCTTGATGAAGCCCTAAAACGAGTGCTTTTTACTCAAAAATGTTATTGGTACATATAAATACAATATGAAAAGACTTGGGAATAAGATCCCATTGTGGCATAACAAAAAAAATTTCCATCCCCTAATCCACATGTCATGAAACATCCATAAAAGTACATCTTCCACTATTTGGCCTTAGGAGGTGCTTTTGCTTCATCAATAGTCATAATAGCCTCATCTAGAAGTCCAAATGTGAGAGGTTGAGTATCTTAAAGAGGAGATTAAACAAGATGATCTATGATTACTTTCCATTTAATAGCTTTCTAGTTGACATATTCATTTTCAAACTTGCTTAAAAGCATGATCTATTTTGCCATACGACCCTGTATAATTGATTTGGAAAGTAGATATTTAAGTGGATCTACTTTGGAAATAACAATGGTCTTATTATTTAGCATATAATGACACAATTTTTGGGCTATAAACACCATATCTAGACAAGATTTTTCAATCAACATATATTTATGTTTATACGTAACCAAAGTTTGGCTCAGATAATATACATGTTCCTTTCCCTATTCATCATGTTATGCCAAAAGTGCCCCCAAGGCATTCTCGATTGTAGATAGGTAAAGAAGTAAAGTCTTGTTTGGTATGGGTGGCAATAAAATAGGTGGGTTGGAAATATATTATTTGAGTTGATTGAATGTTTTTTAACACTCTTCATTCTAGGATAATGTAACACTTTTATTCAATAAGTGCTTAAATGAATGGAATTTGTCAACCAATTATGATATGATTCACCTAATAGATTGAATCTTGACTTGTAAACTATGTAGATACTTCAATGTGGATAGTGGTGTCATTTTTATAATTACACAGACTTTGGATAGGTCAACTTCAATACCCCTAAGAGAAATAATGAAACCTAACAATTTGCTAGAAGTGACACCAAATACACATTTATTTAGATTAATCTTGATGTTGTACTCATGAAGTCTCTCAAATATTCTTTGTAACATGGCTGGGTGATCAACATAGGTCTTTGATTTACCCAAAATATCATCAACATAGTCCTCAATAATGTCATGCATCATGTCATGAAAAATCACTGTCATATCTCTTTGGTAAGTGGTTTTAGAAATATTAAACCTAAATGGTATTACCTAATAACAAAATGTTCTCCATAGAGTGGTGAATGCCATATTATGTTAATCTTTTGGGTTATCCTAATTTGATTATAGCCCAAAAATCCATCCACTAAAGAGAGTATGTCATAGCTAGTGGTTAAGTCAATGATCATGTCAATATTAGGTAGAGGAAAGTTGTCTTTCAGGTAGGCTTTGTTGATGTTTATGAACCAATGCAAATTTGGATCCCTTATAGATTTTTAACCACTGGCATAATATTTGATATCCAATATGAATAATCGATTGGCTCAATACATTTCATGTCTAAGAGTTTCTCCAAATCTTTCTTTACTAACACAACAATATGAGGATACATCTTATGCAACTTTTGCTTAATAGGCTTTGCATCAAGATGTATAATGAGATGGTGTACAACCAAGGTAGGGTCCAAACCTAACATGTATAAGTATGCCCATGTGAATATGTCAATAAATTCTCTCAAAAGACCTATAAAAACATTACGTTCCTCCTTAGTGAGAGACACACTTAATTTAATCCATTTTGGGTCCTTTGAAATCCCAATATTCAATTCTAAAGTGTCCTCCACTAGAAGTGTAGAACCATCATATATAATAGTTGGCAAGGAGTTTAATTGATTGATAATAGAAAATTCATCTAGATGGTCTATCTCTTCTAATACTCCTAAGTAAGATGAATCAGAATCTCCTAATGCTGCCATCTGCCATGATACAAATACATCAAGGCATTCTTGAACAATTTATGCAAAAACTTGATGTTCTTTGATATTGATATCTGATCCACAATTAGGCTATGGGCTAAAGGTCTCCCATGCTTCATAGGAAAATGGATGAATACCCCCATCTAATGGCATCAAGAACTAATTTTCACTAAGAGACTTTCCTTTCTCTTCAATTTTCTCTGGTCAAAAAGTGCCCCAAAGAGGTTTTCAATAGCAGACCTCAATGCTTGAATTTATTTTTATTTTTGTCTAGGTAAGTTCACTCACTCTCTAAAGTAGGTAGTAGGATCCAATATAATAATAATTCCTTTCTTGTGGTCTCTAAGAGGTATGTGACTTATTAATCTTAGAAATTTGTATATGTCCTTATCATTTTCAAACTCATCTAATGGTACTATTGACTCTTGTTAGTCCCAGTCTATCAATTGGGGATGGTAAAGGGTTAAATTTAAAGGTTTACAAACAACATTAATGGTGTAGATGGTATTGGGGTCAAATAATTTTGTAGTGGTAAGGTCATTGTAGATGTTATAATCAGACCCTACATTGTTGTCAGCATCATCGCCCAAGTAGTTTAAATCTAATACCATGAGTTCTCTTTTACTTAGTTATTAAAATTGATTTGATAGTTCCTTGTTGATGTAACCTGAGTCCTTAGCCTTCATAAGCTAGGTGATCCATAATCTGATTTGGAATAGGGTAATTTTCACTTTGGTAAAAATTGACTAACTCATCGATGTAGAGACATAAATCATCTTCTACTAAGGGATCATGTTCTATGCCAGAGGATTGTTTGAATACTATAGGATTGTTCAACCAATATTTTTATTTGGTGTCGCACACCATGCTAGTAGTTTTAGTCATAGGTCTCCCATAAACTGTAGGATTTATGGGAAATTTATCTATATGGAATGTATTACAAGTGCTATATTATCCAATACCTATGTTAGTGACATAAAAATGATTAGAAATATCTAGTGGAGGCATGGATGAAGTAGAGGTTAATATTTATAGGTCAATGTAATGGTTTCTAGGCTTGCTTCAATAAATTTTCCTTTTTCAGCTTTATTATTGTCTAACTTGGCATAGGTTTCATGCCAAACTAGTAGTTATAGCTCTTATACTTGGCCTTAAGTATTTTATAATAATGGTATGGATGAAGATTAGTAGGTATAGTCACTTCCATTCTTGAATGTGGAAACTTTATACATTAATTCAATGTATAAGGTATGGCCCTGATTTCATAGATCTAGGGTTGGCTCAATAACATATTATAAGAGAGTTCCAGGTCTAAAATATGGCACAAAGTATCATGGGTTAATGTCCCAATGACTATCAATAGGATAATGGTTCCTTAAAAATCCCATTCTTCATTATCATATACCTTGATAATGATGGTATTTGGCTATAAGTCAGCTATTGCATATCTAAGATGTTTGACCAACTTCAAAGACATAATGTTGATACTCAAACCATTATCTACAAGGACACATTTAACTGTATGGTTCATTATAACAACTTAAATGTATAATGGGTTGTTATGAAAAGGGCCTAGATAAGAAATATCACTTTGGTCAAAGGTGATACATTGGCCAGGAGCCAAGTGTCCTACCATAGTTTAGAATTTTTTTGGAGTGATATCATCTGGAACAAGAGATTAGTTTAAATACTCATTTAGGATGTCTTTATGGATAATACATGTTTGTAAAAAATCCATGATGGATATGTGTGTAGATGTCTTCTTAATTTGTTCCATAATATAATATGATTTCCCCTCAATTTTATCAATTT
Source organism: Torreya grandis (assembly GCA_037957365.1). Classification (NCBI taxonomy): domain Eukaryota; kingdom Viridiplantae; phylum Streptophyta; class Pinopsida; order Cupressales; family Taxaceae; genus Torreya; species Torreya grandis. The sequence continues at coordinate 2,118,962 of JARHVA010001626.1, forward strand.
ATTTATTTATGATAGCCATAGAAGGTTGATTAGTCCAATTGGTAATACTTGGCTGTGGTATTTTGAGAGTGACTCTGACACATCAAGTTGTGATTATGAAATCTAGATATATAACTTGGATTTGATAGTTTCCTAGGTATGTAGGGAGGTTTGGAGTGATGATTCATGGGTGGTATGGTGCTTGATTATCAACATAGCCTATAAAAGAATCATCAGTATTGGAAAAATGGTATGTATTATTCGACAAATAGGTATTGTTGTGTGAAGGTCCAGGCCTATTGGTAGTTGGTCTAGGGTTAATAGTGATATTGGTAACATGACTACCTAAAACATGTCCCACAACATTTTTATATGTATACATAATGACATGATTACCTCCTTGGTTGGATTGATCATTTTCCCTTTGGTTATGACTATTCTGATGTTGTTGTGGCTAGAATTGTCATTGCTGATTTAGCGATGGAGTTCTCTACCACTATTATTGGTTGTGCTATTGGTTGTTATGTTGTGGAAATGGATTCTAGTATATACCCAAGTTATGATTGTTTGTGTGTGATTGTAATTTTGAGAAATTAGAGTAAACTACCTAAATATGACAATTCAAACTCAAAATGCACAATACACTCAATAGGATAGATTATGGAAGCAAATAAAAGAATTTGAAGAAGATATTACCAATTACTTGCTTCAACTAGCCTCTCTCCAAGATCTTCAAGTGGATTGTTAATTGTAGATTGCCATGGACTTAAAATTTTGACATAGTGATGGCTTGATCAATGATTATGGATTCATAGATTGGTTGATGGATTCATGAAGCTTTTATGGATTCATTCAATAGTTTATACATGGAGGAGTGGTTTGTATAAATAATCCAAGGGGGGGGGGGAAGATCAATGGCTAACATTCAAACATGAACCATTAGGATCAAGGGTGTAGGTTTTTTTCCAAGTAATTAAAATTTCCTTGAAAGCCTTTAGAATAGAGGATTTTAGAGAGGAGGGGACAAGTTAGAGGAGGTTATAGAACTAGATAATTCTAGAATTAGATAATTCTAGAATATCCTTAAGGTTTAATTAGGATTAGTGAGGGATAAGGTGGGTGATTAGGGACTAGGGGTGTATGAGTTCTTATGAGTAGGATTGGTAGGTGGGTAGGTGAGACATGAGAATTTTAATTTTCCAAATAATAGATAAGAGAGATTAGGATGGGATAAGACATGATTTAGGAGGATTAATTGATTGGTGGGGTATAAATAATGTTAATGAATGAATAAATGATGAGGGGGATATTAGATAAATGACTAGGATTAGGATAAAGAGGATGGATAATTAAGGTAAGTAGAATTTAGGTGTATACATTTTTCCCCTCTTTGAAAGGGCATTGTGAGTGAATCAAAGTGGAAGCAGTAATGGTATTTCAAATTAAAACTATTTCATAGATGAATGTTACTAGATGATGTTATAAGATATGATTCCCCCTCAAGGGGACATGCAGAGATGAATGAGGTGGATGGCCACTCAAAAATAAGAAATGAGGGGTAGGATGTAATGAGGGAATGGGATGCAAGATGTTGAGATAAATGAATTTGACTTGAGTAGTGAGCTATAACTTGATGATGCCTATGGAAAAGACATATACACAAAGAGGGAGAATGATTGTATTATGATTATTGACACAACCTAAGGGGGAGTCAACCATAATATGATGCTGATAAGATAAAAGGCCATAAGATTTTGATGTATCCCAAGAACAGATGCATGTAAGGGAGATCTGTAGACTAAGATAGACAATGATTGGATAAGAGTAATGGTGAGTGTAGCTTAAGGCTAAAGTCAAGAGATATGATGAAGGGGATAAGAATTATTATGATCTAGTGAATAAACGATGAAGGGGAAAAAAATGGCAATCGAGCGATCCCTAAGCATTAAAAAATAGCCAAGTTATGCCTACATAGTCTGAAAAGACCTTATGCTGATGTAATTTTGAATAGAGGATAAAAGATAATGATTGATTAGAAGGTAATGATGATGATGATGATGATTAGACCTATTAGTGATTAGATTAAGGATGGACTATGATAAATTATGAGAGGTTAGATTGTTGAGGATTAGAGATTGGATGTTAGATGAATGTATTTAGATAATTAGAAAAATGATGAGGGTGTAGATGATCAAGCCGTCACAACTATCTTGAGGCTCATCATAGTTTAATCAATTTGATATAACACTTTGCAGGATGCCCCATGATATAAGTACAACCAAGTGGATGTTATGTTGAAGTGCATGGGAAAATAGCAAATTGTAATAACATAAAAATATAATTTTATACAACTTGAGAATGACTTGTGACATCCAAACCATATGTCTTTCCTACTTACTTGCACAACCCACTAGGCATCATTGTTTCCTAGTCACCCGAAGCCTTCCTAAATTATCCCTAGCTACCTAAAAGTCCTATCCTAGGCACAAACCTATCCCCTAAGGTCCCTGTCCCCTTAGAAAATAGTGCCATAATTTGGACTATAGTGTTAGACCCTAGGGTGTCCACTTTCCAATACTATTGTCCAAATCATTATTAACCTCAAAAGATCAGATTTTCTTGGATCCTTATCTTTTTCCTTATCAGCCTAACATAAAGTCATATAACCCAAGATCATTAGTTTCCATATAAAATCCTATTCAAGGGTCATTTAGAAGGGGTTGACAATCATTCAAAAAGCACAAGCTAGAAATACACTAAGCATACTCAAGCAAATCTTCCTATTCTTTGCATACAACCAACCACTGCTATTTTGAGCCTACTCAAGCTCCCACACAAGTCATGAGTCATCTCAAGCTTACCCATATTTACATAATAATTACATTGAATACAAAATATTGCACAATACACATTTAATTTGGGAGAACTACATTGGCCTTGATCTCTCCTCAGAGTATTGGTAAGTAGGCAGCGTGCCCACACATGGATTGTGATCATATGTTCAGTGCATAATACATACTAACCCATTTTTCTAATTGATTCAAGACCACTTTTCAAGCCTAAGGAGGAACTAGGACCCTAGAGGATAGAATAAGTTACACATAGAGATTCACAGATGATTGAGACTTGAGATTTTAGCACAAAGCCTCCCAAAGTATTAGAACATAACCCAAAGAGCTCAAAAGAAGTAGATCAAAAGGACTATAGCACCAAAAATAGGAATATAATGTTGGACCATAAAGTATCTAGTTTATGATGGTATTGTCTAGGCATAAAATATACTTTTGGGTCCTACTTCTGACAATCTACCCAGTTAGCTTAGTAATTTGCAGTTCTAGAATCCTTCGTCTCAGTCTAGAAATCATCTAAATTTACTCTCTATTCCCTTGTTTGATATTTTTAGTAATTAATTAATCAAATCTAGATTTATAAAATTAGTAGGTTAATTTAGACATAATTTATTCACATAATTTCTAGATTAATCTAGACCTCTTTACTAATTAGGAAATTAAACCTTAGTTTCCCAAAAATAGTAAAACATTTGATAAACCTGACTTCAAATTTTCACATGAAAAACCTAAAAACCCTAGGGCTAATTATTTTTGATATTTTAAAAATTTTTATTGATTTTTACATAATTTTAAAATTAGAAAACTAAAAATTTAGTGCAATATTTTAAATAATTCACTAAAACCCTAGTTTCCACATACTAAGTCCTTATTGCACGAAACCACTTCCAGATCACTAGGAAAAATATTTTGCTAATTTTAGAAATATTTTTAGATTTTTCCTAATTTTGTTTCAAGTTCAAATCTACAAATTCTCAATAAAAATTTCAAATTATTTCATTAATTTAAAAAAAATCATTTCAAACCCTAGTTACATCACTTAATTTCTAGTAATTTTCTAGAATATTCCTCTTATTTTTTGCAAATTTTGATTGAATATCAAAATCATAAAATAATTTTCAAATTCCAATATTCATAGTACTCACTAATAATATTATTGAAAAATCCTTAAGTTGCAGACATTAGGTCCTATTGCATCTTGAGGTATCACCTTACATCCATAGCCAAATTGCAAAAATGATGTTCACTTATCTACAATTATTTCTTGCATTTCTTGCACAAAATAAGAAAACCATCATTGGTCCTATCATGTAAATGAATGATGAAGTCTATCATATGTTAGTACAACATTTCATCCTTTGTATTTCATGTTTATGTTTCATTATATGGGAAGATATTATAAAATTGATCGCTAAAAATGCACAAGATTCCAAAATTCTTTTTATGAATTCTCTTTCGCTCATATGGAAAATTGTTCAAAATTATCTTGCTAAATGCATTCAAAATGTCATGTTGCATATCAAAAGTTTATATTCCTTTATAAATAAATTCATGTTCTCTATCCTTTACTCTCTCTTTTTCATAGGGAAAAATATACAAGTTTATCATGCTAAACACATTACAAATGTCATCATACATGTCAAAGATATTTATGCATTCTTTCACAAATCCATGCTTTCAACCCTTTACTCTCTATCTTTCATATGGAAAATTTTTAAGGCTTATCATGATACACACATTCAAAATGTTGTCACATGTCAAATTCTTTATGCATTCATGCATATTTGATGCTCTTTAACCTTTGATCTCTATCTCTCATAGGGAAAAATATACAAGTTTATCATGATAAACACATTAACAATGTCATAGCACATGTCACAATCTCCTATGCATACATGCACAAATTCATACTTTCTATCCTTTGTTTTCTATCTTTCATGTGGAATGTTCTCTATAATCATATTGCTATATAATTTATAACTCCACTTATATGCATTTTAGCCCATATATATGGTTTCTACCTAGATGTATATTCCTCCTTGGCTACTCTTGTTTCAATGTCATATTTCATGTAGAAGAAAGAAATCCCTTCTCCTCCTCTCCCTCAAGAGGGTGATATCATCTTTCCATCTAACTAGGTCCCTACTACCACTCCTCCAAAAGGTAAGGCAACCTATACCATTATTCCTCATGCATACATTTAGCCTATAGCTTCTTCAAACTATCTTCAACATATGTGCTTACATGTTTAATCACAAGAAGCTAAGGTTTGCACTTGTGAGACTTTAAGGGATAAAAGCACTAGTATGAGCAAGTTAATGTTATATTTACAAACACAAAATTAGCTATTACATGAAAAGATCACAACATTGGAAAATCAGATCATAATTCAAAAGCCTCAAAGGCATCCTAGTGTCAATCATGTTTATGCACCTTCACCTAGTCAATTGGTTGAAAGTAGTGTTACATATCAAAACACCAAATCAGAACATAGTAACTCTATAGCTAGTGATTCCAAAAGCATTCAAAGATCAAATAAGAGTTCAAGTGAGGTACTAAGGGAACTGATTAAATCTAAGTGGATCAAACTACCTCCTCTACATCTAGTGAGAAGATCCAGATATTATTATGCATATCATAGAATGTATGGGCATCATATAAATTCATGTTTGGCACTAAAACAACATATACAACATATAAATGCTAATAAGGATAGTATACAAGGTAAGTCAGTCAAACAATCCACAGTGACATAGGAACACATTCATAAAGGGTCAAATTCAAAAACAAAACAAAAATGGTTACCAAAGCACAACTCCGAACAACAAAAGGATAAAAAAGCAAAATTAGAACAAGAAACAAGTTCACAAGCACATGTAAATCAGGAACAAGATACAAAGCTACCTCTCCAAAATGAGGCTCAACTTTCAAAATAGTATGGGTTTGGTTAAAAATATCTATAACAACTTTATTTTTAGGGTCAAGGGTTGGGAAAGCATGCTCAAGGCATCACTACTCTTATTCATGCAGTTGCTAATGTTTGTCACCAAGGTTTGGGATTTATTAAACATCCTACAACAAAGCAATCATAGACACAATTTATTAAAGGAAAAGATCCATATACAACAAAAGTCAACACTAGCATTCCATTGGTTCAAAATCAAGATGATAATGATGAGTGGAATAATCCTAGTTATTATGATTTTCAAGATACCAAAAATGAATCCAAATCTTTAGAAACATATTCATAGCCATTCCCTCATATTTCAAAATCATGCATGATTCTTTTGTTTGATATAGAACACTATAAGAGGGAGTTTCCCATTAGTCTCATCAGTTAGTATCATTCTTTCTCAACCTTACTTGTACATAATCTCCTATTCCAAGCCTACTTGTACATAATATCTTTTGATTGATTTTACATAGATTATTTCAAAATATAAAAAAATTCTAAAAAATTAAAAAATCATCAAAAACCATTTTTGATTATATGCATCATCCATGTTTACATTACTACTATCATGCTAGGACTTACATTTGCTATTTCATGCTATTGTATGTCGATTTATCTACGCTACCATGCTTCACTTGATCTCTTTTGAGTGTGTGCAATGACATCCAGCTATTTGAGTGCTTCATTATACCCATTGATGGGGCATTCCTAATTCTACATTTGAAACATACATCGATACACACACACACTAGGGGCATACTCTACATGACTACACTATCCAGGTTATGTCATTCATACACTACACACTCTAGACATCTTGTTGTAGTACATACCTAACTTACTTACATAGATATTACATTGACATCTATTAGCATATATCACACTTTTATATTTCATAGCATATACATTAGTCTTGTATTACATATCTTGTATACTCTTGCTTCTTGCTTCCCCTAGTTAGATGCATGTTTACATTTCTAGTACTTTGTGTGCTTCTACTCTTTGCTTTGATTACTAAATGTGTTTGCATTTTCTTGTTCTTGTTTTCTTCTTGATTGTATTTTAGGACCTTTGCCAATATCCTTTGATTCTATCTATATGTGTGTGCCTTTGGACATTTTCCAATGTCCTTTGTGTGTGCCTTTTTTTTACTTATGACCCTTCTGCCAATATTTGATTTTTCCTATTGTGTGTGTATGCAACATTTGAACATGCCTTGTATGATCATTTGGCCCCTTGGCCACCCTTGCATGTTTCTTGATTATTTCTTTGTAGGATTTTTACTTGATTACTTCTCTTTGTGTGAAATGCCATGATTTTAATCATGCATTTACCTTGCTTCTTAGATGCCATGATGGACATCATGCTCCATCTCTCCATGCCACTAACAAACTAATAACTAAAATTTTGCATTCCATCTTTCTACTATGCATATGCTATTACATTTTTATATCTATCTAGGCATACCCCTATAGATCTAATAATCTCTCTACAACTTTTGCTATATCTTGAGCTCATGTATATCAACGCTATATCCAATGTTTTTGTAGCTTAACACACTTGTAGGGCTTCTTCTTTTGAGGGTAGTCATTTCAGGTTCTTCATTCCTACCCTCAAAAGAGGGGGAAAAATAGGGGGTTTGTCATAGAGATCAGATCTCCTATTAGTCAAAAACATTGTTTTAGAAAAGTTTAGTCCAAGTTCCAAAATTCAATACAGGCATGCTAGATCAAGCAGATAGTAGAGAAATAGTCTAATTTTCAATTTTGGCTTTGGATAATAGCACAAAAAATAAGATAAAAGGGTGAGTTCAGTCACATGGTTTTGCCATAATGGTACAATCCAAAATCTAGTAGCTTTTAGCATTTTTTCATTCAGAGAATCTAAATATAAGGGGCATCATGTGTGATATGAGGGTTTCCACTTATAGTTTAGGCATGGCAGTTGATACAACTTGTAGTTCAGAATCTGTATTCTAGACACCAATTATTGGGGGTAATGTGCATGGCACATGGGTCTTCTCTTTTCCAAGTTCAGTACATTTTCTTACATGTTCCCAGTAGTTGTGTGCTTTACTCCATCTACAAGTTGTTGGCATCACTTTCAAGTAAATTTTCATACAATTTTTCTTCTCGAGTACCTGATTTCTTGAGTTGATTCTAGTTTTAGAGGGGAATTTTAGACGAGTTCCAATTTCCATCTTTCAAAGTGACCAACATTGGCCTAGTTTCTAGTTATATTTGGCTATCCATGCCAACATTGTTAGATTAAAATAGGTTCATGGGATTCATGAGCCATCTCATATGACATTCAATTTATAAAGGTATCTTTCTATTTATATTCATATCATGGGGCAACGATGGAGCCAAAGGTATAACTAAGCTTTCTATTCTTGAGCCACTTATTCAAAGGGATTGGACACACAATCTAGACATCAATTAACACATGCATGATTCCTTAACTTTTCATAGTTGGTGATGATGGAGCTAAAGGGCCTACCTTTACATTATTGAGCCACCTTCCATGGTATTGAGCACTCATCTCATCCATCGATATAACTCTTAGTTTAGTATTCATCTAACATCACTCAACACAACCCAATAACATAATAGGTTTTATATTGATTCACATACTTGGTGAGGTGTATTCATTATTTTCTCTTCTTTTCTATCTCTTTACATAGTTTTGTACATTATTATTTTAGACATAGTGTATCTAGTAAGATTTTATCTACTTTTACTTTCCTTATTTGTAGTTTCACATAGTATAATGTGCTCTCACCATTCACAAGTCTAACATCACACAACTTTTTGGGCTTAGCCTCATAGGTAAATTTAGGTATGATTACATTTTCCCCCTCTTTATTCTAAGTAATCACATACTTAAAATAAAGAGGGGGAAAATTTAATCACATAAAAATACAATTTTTTACAACTTGAGCATGATTTATGACATCTAAACCATAGGTCTTTCTTGCTTGCTTACACAACCCACTAGGCATGTTTTCACTACTTCTTAATCACCTGAAGCCTTCTTGAATTAGCTCCAACTACCTTAGACTCATATCCTAGGCAAAAACATATCACCTAAGGTTCATATACCCTTGGAAAATAGCACCATAATTTGGACTATAGTGCTAGACCCTAGGGTGTCCATTTTCTAGCGCTATTGTCCAAGTCATTCTTAACCTCAAATGGTCAGATTTCCTTGGATACTTATCTTTTTCCCTATCAACCTAACATGAAGTCATATAACCTAGGATCATAAATTTCCCTATAAAATCCTATTCAAGGGTCATTTAAAAGGGTTGGCAATCATTCACAAGGTACAAGCTAGAAATACACTAAGCAAACTCAGGCAAATCTTCCTATTCTCTATATACAACCAACCACTACTATTTCTAAATTACTAAAGCTCCCACACAAGTCATGAGTCATCTCAAGGTTTCATAAATTCACATAATAATTTCATTACACACACAAAATTGCAAAATACACATTCAATTTGAGAGAACTACATTGGCCTTGATCTCTCCTTGGAGTATTGGTATGTAGTCAGTGTACCCACACATGGGGTTTGATTGTATGTTTAGTTCATAATACACACTAACCCATTTTAATAGTTGATTCAAGACCAATTGTAAATCCTAAAGAGGAACTAGGACCCTAGAGGATAGAATCAATTGCACATAGAGCTTTACAGATGATCGAGACCTAAGATTCTAGATATAGAGCCTCCTTAAGTATCAGAATAGAACCTATAAAGATTAGAAGAAGTAGATCAAAAGGAATATAGTACAAAAAATAGGACTATAGCCATTGGACCTTAAAGTATCTAGTTTTTGGCACTATTGTCTAGGTTTAAAATAGACTTCTAGGTCCTGCTTTTGATAATCTACCCAATCAGTTTAGCAATTTATAGTTCCAGAATCCTCTGTCTTAGTCCAAAAATTAGCTAAGTTTACTCTTTATCCCCCTTTTTAATATTTTTAGTAATTAATAGATCAAATATAGATTTAAAAAATTATTAGGTTAATTTAGACAAATTGTATTCACATATTTTCTAGATTAATCTAGACCCCTTTACTAATTAGGAAATTAAACCTTAGTTTCCCAAAAATAGTAAAACATGAACTCTACATCATCAAGGGAACTTATAAGCATTATTTTAGCTTTGGTGACCTCATATAATCCTTGTTCATTTACTAATATAAAAAAGAGACACGATGCAACACAAAATCAAAATATAAAGATAATCAAATATTTACATGATAAAAGACATGCAAACAAGCCAAATAAAACATACAAGTAAGACACACAAATATCTACATGTAATATCACAATGTCTTGTCTAATGATGGGATGAGTGATTAGGTGATGGGCTGGACTAGGATGATCATGATGTCAGTATAAACTTAGGATAGACTTAGATATGGAATAGACTAATGATAATGATTAGGATTAGGACTTAGGTAAGGATATGGATGTGGATATGGATTTTGAACAAGGTGAGGGACTTGGATGAGGATTTGGATATGGGGACTTAGATTAGGATTAGGATTTGGAGATTTAGATGAGAGACATAAGATGGATCTGGCAAAAGTGAGACTAGGTCAATGCTAGCTTGATATAAACTAGATTTGCCGCTAGTTTAGAATAGGAGCATGGATGACATGATTGTGAAAGATGAAAGGCATGGATATGGATTCAAATAGGGGAAAAGGCATAAGACAAGACACCATGGACTATTTTTGGATTTTTCAAAATTTATGATATTTAAGGGTTTTTGGAATATTTCAATTTTTAAGGCTTTTTGGAATATGTATGTACACTATACAAATGGGGTTACTAGCAAAGGGAATACAAAGCCTAAAAATTAGGATAAGGATATATGGATAAAGTAATTGATTGTATGATAAAAGGATGAGGATGATGGTGAAAAGGGGAAGATGACATCATCATGTAGGAACCAAATAGCTATTGACTTGAGTATTCATTAAAGGATATGCCAAGATGATTCTAGAACATTTTTCAAGACATCTTCCTCTCTCTTACGAAGGTCAAGACATGAAGGAATGATTAACATAATGAGATGCAAGATAGGATGGTGTATGATGGGTACGAAAAATGGATAAAGATGTATGACATGGATGTATTTTACCCCAAGTTTTAAGGTACAATGTGACCAACAAATTATTTTACCATGACACCAGAAACTGGTTTTCATCATGGTACTTGCCCAAGGTGTTAGAATACTAATTTCACCATTGGATGAATGATTTATTATTATTATTGAATTTTTGTTTTTTGTTTTTTTGATTTTTAACTTTTTGGGCATCTCAATTTATTGAATATGGGTGAGATGTAGGAATCCCAATATTATATAGATCTTCAACTGACACTTGTTCTAGAGATATGTGATGGATGCTAGATTCTTGGATGTCCTGGTGGCCTTTGTTGGCTCTTGATTTTACTTCCTCTGAATGTCTCAACCAAGTGTATTTGTAACCCATACAAGTGACAATTATGCCTAGGGATTTGAGATATGATATGGATGGGAGTATGTCATGATTGTGATGATGGTATATAGGATGTGAATGAGTGATATGATCATGGTGGATGATATGATAGGATAGGGAGAAAAAAAGGGGCTCAATATTTGCATACACCATTGGATATGGTGGAGGAATTTTTTTAGATTATTATCATGAGATTAAGGGATCCAAGACCTTTTGATTTTCTGATTATTTGATCCAAACATTAAAAGGATGGTTGATCATATGATTATTACTTTTGACATTATTTTGATATGCTAATTTTTTATTTTTATTTTGACTTTGCTTACCTCCTAGTGCCTGATTGTGGGATTAACTATAGGTAAGTGATTTTTGACTGGATAAATGATTTTGATTTAGATAGACCCCTAAAACTTCAAGGATATCTATACTAGGGGATGATTTTTTGTTACTTGTCCAATTATAAGATTCATCTTGACTTATATTTGGATTAGAGTAGGCTTAATTATTTGACATGATAATTGAGTATGGACTTGGATCCATGTATATTTGACACATGATATTGCATGCAAAAGGGAATCCAATAATTCATGTTCCTATTCATCCCACTCATAGAGTGGGATGTAGGGATTATAGAGGAGAGGTGGATAATTAAGGATGTATGGTGGATTTACGGGAAAATGGGAAACATAGTCCTCATAAAGGTCACTAGGATCCCTAGCCTCAATGTTAGAGAAAGTGTCCTTGAGGTTATCAAAAGGATCACCAAGACTCTTGGGGGAATTAACATCTAAAGTTGATTCATATCCAACTTGATGACCTTTGACTAATAGACCATCTGATAATTGTGCTATAATTTCATCATCCTAGGATGGATCAAGAGATATGCCTTCTAACTAGTTGACAATAGAGACATATTAAAAGAGATAGGTGTCAACATGACCATAATATATAAGGGATGATGATTATAACAGGATTTCTAATTCAAATGCTAGTGTATAACATGATCTTGACCATTTCAATGCTGACTTACATAGGGATGTTGGTGAGTTGGTGTCTCTAATAGATGATTTTCTAATAGTATCCATATTATTATCCATAAGTACCTATTTTTTGATGGGTTTGGGAATGGATGCATTAGGCTTAATGGATTTGTGAAGATGAGGGATGTGATGTGAATAGTATAGAGGGATGGTTCAACCAGGGATGGTATTAGGATAGATAGGATTGGGCTCATGACCTTGGTTGAGAATGGAAGAAGATTGATCATACTTAGGAAGCACTTCTTGGCATACCCATTTTTGCACAATCCTAAGTATGGATGCATTAGATTCACCCTCAAGTTCAATGTCACCATTATCAATTAAGTTTTAGATATAATCATTAAATGGGCAACATATATTGATAGAGTGCCTGGGGAATTTATGATATATACAAAATTGTTTGACTTGATACCATGAGGGCACATATTTAGACAAATCTAGAGGTCTTGTTTTTGGGTGGAGAATCATGCTTATGGACCTCAATTTCAAAAATATGTCTTCCATGGATATGGGGAGAGGGGTATATTGCTTGTCTATAGTGTTGGATGTGGAAGTTTTAGATTTAGGAGTGGAATAATGTGATGGTATCATCATGATGTAGGGGGATGGTGGTGTGTGAGATTGCTTAGGATATGAACAGGAATGGGATGAGGTTGACAAGCTAGGCTTCCCTTTGTTAGTGGGATGGGAGATTGTGATGGATTATGATCGATAGATGGAGGATTGATTATGGATGGGTATGAATTAGAGGTAAGGTGATTTAAATGGGGTTAAGGCCTTCAAGAATTTGGGTACCCATATTAAGGAGCAAAAAGGGGATTGCCTCCTTATTTTCAACAATATATTTATTAAACAAGGAAATTTTTGGACTAGGAAGGTTATGACTAGGATAAGGACTAGTGGATGGTGGACTAGAATGAGATGGGGATGAAGGTTAATGAGGGACTTAATTGGTAAGAGATATTAAGCTTAGGGTCTCAAAATCATAAGGAAGGTAGGAACCCATCTCTAATAGCTGTAAAAGGCAGTCATCCTTGTTGACCAAGATATATTCATTAAATAAGGAAACTTTATCACTTGTATAGTAAGGACTATGATTATGATGAATAAATGATGGGGTTGATCATGATGGGATAATATGTGGGTTAAGTGTGGATGAGGATTATGGATGGGACATTGGGTTAGGCTTGATGGGATCAGGGTCTATTGGTAGGTGAGTAACCATTTTTAGGGATCACAAAAGGATCTCTTCTTTGTTGGAAGATAGGTATTGGTATAAGAGAATAGGGTATAAATACATGTGGGTGGATAATGAATAAGTGATGGATGATAAAAGGGGGTTGATGTTAAGGTAGACTAAGGATTGGATAAAAAGATGATCCTTGAACAAACCAAGTCTTAATGATTGAGATAGTATAATAGGTGATGGTGAGGATGAGATAGACTAAATGGATTATGATATAACACTATGATAAACTTTTATACTAATAGTGAAATAAGTGCTAATAATATATCAACAATTCTTAGTTTTCAAGATAACAAAAGGATTGGGATTTTACTAGTGCTTGGATCCAAACTAGAAAAATGATGATTGGATGGGTGCTAGTTATGAATATGTAAGTTGACTACATTAGAGGTAATTAGACAATTGGATTGATGATGATTAGATGCTAGATTAAAACTAACATAGTGATAGGTTGCTAACAAGGTATTGACTAAGAATGAAATCTAACCAAGTGATAGTTGATCGACTAAATGAAGGTGGACTAGAGTGATATGATGGTATGTAAGGATGGAAAAAAGACTAGCTCAAGCCTTAAACCAATTTTCTCAAGGTTAAATGGATATAATATTATGTGACAAAGTATATATGAGTTTAAGGGTGGTGATGCAATGATGATGAGGGGTATAGTGAATATGATTTGGACAAGTATGTGACCTAAAATTCCAACAAGGTAAGATGAGTCTTTGCTTAGATGGGGTGAGAATAGATGAGGTGAAAAAGGTTTTGATAAGATGAGGGTGAAGGATAATGACATCATAAATAAATACAAAGATGTCAAAACTAGATTAAGATATGGACAAGATTAAGGATGTACAAGATATGATGAAGGATGGATGTATAAAATGATTAAAAATGTATAGGATTTACAAGATGATGATATAAAATGCCTAGATAACAATGTATAGGTCTAGGTGAAAGGCTAACTCAGCTCACAAATAACATGGGTCTATCATGACACTCACCAAAGTAAGTAGACCATAGTCCTAATACTAGTAAACTAATTTGGTGTGTAACCCTATGACTGTACCATCTAATGGCTTCATGGGTGAGGCTATAGGTTGGTAGCCCATTATGAAATATATCAAATCCTATCAACCCCTTATACACATGATGGTTTCTTGGAAGGTGATACTAAATTTGATAACAAGTCACTTATTATGACCAATGGTCTTATACTAGGTTGGATAGGCTCTTTAGGGCCATCCCTGATATATGCTAGGTACGGTGGGACCTAAGTCCATGTAGGGTCTTATCTAATGCTTGGTTCATAAAATTAAATCATCCACTTCATGGATGAAATGTATGGGGTCAACCACTTAGCCTAAAAATAAATCCCTAATATTTATACTCTGCCAGAATATGGAGTATGGATTAGTGCATGGTGGTGAAATCTATGGCCATTATCACCCTAAAACTATGGAAAGTGAGTGGGAATCAATTTCATGTCATTTTTACCCTAAAAATAATAATGGGAGGTTTTATTAGTTATTTTTGATGTTTTAAGACTCACCACTAGGATGCAGGGAAGATAGCATACACCACTATAGCCCTTGAGTACAGACAAGTAGAGAAAAAGTTGATTAATTGACTAATTTAAATATATGGTAAGACATGATAATCTAAAAATAGAAAAGTGATAAGAACCAAGTTTTTAAACCATTTCTTCAATTGAGGTCCTAAAATCAAACATGTTAATGGTTTTAAGATAAGTGACCTTCAATCATTTGCCCTGCAAACCCACTAATTATTAATTAAGCGGTCTTCAACTGTTTATCCTAAAAACCCACCAATTAGTAATTTTGACTTAATAATTGTAGGAAGTTTTTGGCCAAGCCTTTGATCAATTGATTTATAAAAAAAAAGATTAGTAGTTTGATTTAATTGGTCTCTTTGGGAGAGCCCTGTGAAAACAATGTTAGTAGTTTAATAGTTTTTATCTTTTATGATCGTATACCATAGAAAAAATATTCCACCTTTATTGTTAGTTTTCAAAATTGAAGAGACATGTTATCCATCCTTACTATTGATAAAATAAGTATAGGACTATATTAAAAATAAGACTTTTAATAATAAATTAAATATTAACAAATGGTGTATAAAAGGCTATGGAAATTGATTAAAAAATTATTAATATTATTATATTTTTATTTTTAAATGTGACATGATGGTTAAAATAAACTAATATTTATCTTATTATAACAATATTATGAAAATTACTATATACTATGACATCAGCCATAGATAAAATAACAGACTAAATCACTTATGGAGATAATAATTTAATGACATTAATGAAAATGCAAGAAAAGAATAACCTACCAAGTCATGGATGGCACATCATTAAATTTTTTGTAATAGACTATTAATGAGGCAAACATTCTTTTTAAGAATGTCTTATAGAAATGTCATCTCATGGAGTATGATGATTTCAAGATATGTCTAAAATGTTTTAAAGACTTCTAAGCAAGAAAGATTAGCCACATAGCCTTTTCCTATAGAAAATATTGATGTAGTAGAATATAAATTGGATATCTTCTAAAGCAGATGGACTAATCATTATATCAATTTTAGACTATCTGCAAGAACTAAGGCTCAAGTATGATTTAGGAAACAAATGATTTATATATCTATGAGATTATAGAAAAACTAAGTGTTGATCATTTTTTAATAGCGTACTCCTGGTTTTGTGCCAATTTATGTGTTTTAGAATAGGACACAAACATATATTCAAATCATAGTTAGAAATAGAGTTTTGTCAGACATTGCAAGAGAAATTTATAGAAATTAGATGTTGTGATTGCTGCAAATACATCTAAGAAAAATAACTTAGGTGTTTTGCCTATCTTGGTAGTCATATATTTTGAGATTTTGAGCCACTAATCCTTGACCTACAAACTTGAATAATTTTTAGTGCAGAATTTTTTTTTATAGAAAACACCTAGAACCATGATATAAAAACTATCATAACTTATTCAATATTGAACTAAATCAAAAATAGTAATATGTTTCAAAAATCTAAAAGTGAGGCACTGAATAGCTCATAACCCAAAAAATATTTCATGAAATTCCTTGAGTAAAGAGTAGTTCATTAAAACATAATGCATTTTTCATAAATTTGTTAAAAAATGGAAGCCAAAAATTATTTTTCAACTTGACCTACAGACTTGAACAAGCACACTCAAATGTTAAAATATTAGTTCAAGAGGATCTCCCACTGTGGTCGCCAATGTATGATTGTAATTTTGAGCAATTAGAGTAAACTACCTAAATATGAAAATTCAAATTCAAAATGCACAATACACTCAATAGGAGAGATTATGGAATCAAATAAGAGAATATTATCAAGATCTTACCAATTACTTACTTCAACTAGCTTCTCTCCAAGACCTTCAAGTGGATTTTGTTGATTCTAGATTGCCATGGACTTAGAATTTTGACATAGTCATGGCTTGATCAATTACTATGGATTCATATATTGGTTGATGGATTCATGAAGTTTTAATGGATTCATTCATTAGTTTATCCATGGAGGAGTGTCTTGTATAAATAATCTAAGGGGGGAAGATCAATGGCTCACATTCAAACTTGAACCATGAGGATCAAGGGTGTAGGTTTTTTCCAAGGAATTAAAAATTCCTTGGAAGCCTTTAAAATAGAGGCTTCTATAGAGGAGGGGCAAAATTAGAGGAGGTTATAGAATTAGAGAATTCTATAGGGATTAATTAATATTAGTGAGGGATTAGTATAAGGATTAGGTACTAGGGGTGTAGGAGAGCCTAGGTGTAGGCTTGGTAGGTGGGTAGGTGAGCCATGGGAATTATAAATTTGCAAATAACAGTTA
The DNA here is from genome assembly GCA_037957365.1 of Torreya grandis. NCBI lineage: Eukaryota > Viridiplantae > Streptophyta > Pinopsida > Cupressales > Taxaceae > Torreya > Torreya grandis. The sequence goes on from JARHVA010001626.1 coordinate 2,136,427, forward strand.
AGAGAGATTTAGATGGGATAAGACGTGATTTTGGAGGATTAATTGATTAGTGGGGTAGAAATAAGGTTAATAAATGAAGAAATGATGAGGGAGGATATTAGATAAATGACTAAGATTAGGATAAAGGGGATGGATAATTAAGGTGAGCAAAATTTAGGTGTATATAGTTTGTAGGAACAATGGTATCTCTTTATATCTCCCTATTTTATAGCATGTTCTTAATTAGATTTCTAAGTTGGATACACTATCTAATGGAATGTCTGTTAACATGATGATTCTCACAAAATTCATTTTCTTTGTATCAATTGAGAAAAGGAGTATCATTAGGAAATGACTTGGTAGAGGCCAATTGATCATATTGGATTGAACCAGTATTTAGAACATAAACTGAATGGGATCACCAAGGTCACTAAATTGGTGGGCAATGGGTGCTCTTCTCCTCAAAGGACGGGTTTATAATTGGTTTTGATTTTGTCATAGTTAGTTATGTGGAGGTCCTAGTGGAATATATGGAGGAAGTGGTTGTTAAATGGGTGGAGGTATATAGATAGTTTATGTTTGCACTATCTAAACATGGTGTGACTCACTAACTTCATTATTGATAACATTATTATTGTGGCTGTATAGTTTAGGTCTTTCATTATTATTGGCATTAAAGTCAGTATTTGAGTTTAGTTTTGACTATAGTTCTATCCTTGATTTTGGGTTTGGTTCTAATTAGAAGAGAATAGATTGATTTTGCCTTTGTTAATAAGGGCTTTCTCAATATGGATTCCATTTTCTATGACTTATTCAAATATATGAACATAATATAACTCAAGATGATAAGATATCTTACTGTGTAAGCTCCTTGTAAAAATTATAGCTAACTATTTGTCTACTAGATTTTGAGTAAACTAACTTGTTAGGGATCTCTAATGTTGCAAGTATGCTAAAAATCTCTCACCATTCTTTTGTTTAGTTTGGATTAGATCCAAAATAGTAATATCATGCTTGAGATTATATGAAAAGTGTTGCACAAATTTCTTTGAGATATCATCAAAGTTAGGTATAGAGTTATTTAATAATTTCAATAGCCATTCAAAGGCTTGTCTAGCTAGACTCCTTGGGAAGATTACAAGAATATATATATCGCTATAAGCCACTAGATGGCAAGTGATAAAGAAATTAGTTAGATGTGCCTTAGGGTCTCCTTTCCCTTTATATTTGTTAAATTTAGGTGGCTTATAACCTAGTGGAAAAAATATTTGTAAATATTCCATTTTCAATGGATAAGAGCATATCTCCTCGAATTTGAATTTATTCATTTTTTTTCCAACGTATATCACTTAAATTTCATCCTTCATTTTTTGAAACTCTTAGGATAGGAAATTAACAATAGTGGCCTATTGTTGAGGTTACACAGTCAAATGAGGATTACTTTTACTGAGGTAGGTATATTGTGGGATGATAGTTAAATTGGTTGGACAACTAGGTATATGTATCCATGCATTAAGGTTATATTTTGGGTATGAAATATGATGTTTTTCAAGCACATTTTGGTTTGGGTTGGCTACATAACCTTGGATGGAAAATTGTGGTTGTGGCAATGGTATTTAGCTTTGTGAAATGTGTTGGTATTATTGGGATTAGGAGGTAACTTGTTATCTACTTGTTAAAACCTATTGAATATAGGGAACATGATACTAACTAGATTCTTGTTTTTTAAGGTGTTGGTAGTTGGATACTTGTTACACATGTGATACCTATTGGGTGAAAGGCAATTATTATTGAGCACCTAATACTTGATGTGTGAAAAAACCTTGTTGGATAAACACTTGTTGGATCAGTATTTTTTGAAATGACACTTATTTTTGATTTGACATTTATTGTTGGGATGAAACTTGTTATTTTGGAAACTATTGAAATGACACTTGTGTTGGTTTGGCAACTATTGGGGTTAGATATCTGTTGATTTAGAAATTTTTACTATTGACTAATTAGCACATTCTGACTAATAGGAATATGTTACTGGTTATGAAATGTTTATGTTTGAAAAGGTATATTTGTCTATGCTTATTATGGTAGAAAAATCATTATTACATGTGGAGGTGGCATAATGTTTTACGATTATTGTGGTGGTAAGTTGGTCTGTTGTTGTCTCATTATCCCCTATTGGATATTCAAAGAAGTAGCTGGTTGGGGAGTGGTAATTGATTGTTGATTTAAATAAATAAGCATACCTATTCCATATTACTACAATCCACTGATGATGTTATTTGAAGGAACCTATTGGGTATTGTCTAGTGGTAAATTAAACCCACTTTGGTTTATATTAGATTTCACTTGTGTGTTATCCACAGCATTTTGGGTAGTATCTTTTGTTTGAGAAGTATTCTCTTCCATAAAAATATGAACATTATACATATCACCAAATAATGTGTTTTGGCTAAAGGGGCCTGTGTTTTGACTTGCATAGCCCAAGGCATCTATTTGTTTCCCTATTGATAGAGATATCTCAATAAGTGAATGTTAGAAATAGCCCTTATGTTGAGGTTATAATATAGGTTGAGATAGTTTTGGTATGAATATTGTATATGTTTCATTTATTTATCCATAATACCCTTTCCTTTTGTAAGCACATTTTGGTCTTGTTGTGGCATTTGGACCAAATATTGATTATACCTAGTAGATGTCTATTCGAATGGTTGAATTCCCAATGCATTACTAGGAGTCTTGATCAAACTACTTAGGATTTCTTATGGGAAGTCTGATGGAAATTTGGAACCTACATTAGTAGCTCCAACTATCACTTCATCTTTGTGTTCCATCAAATGACATTCAAATAAGTACAGATCATAGTTAGTTTACATGGGTTTTATAACATAATAAGGCTCTTTTTGTTGATTTTGTTCAAGTTTAGTCATTTTTTGAGCAAGTTATTATTACATTTACTCTTTATCTTGGCCTAGATAAGGATACATAGTTACCAAATACTATGCTAAAGGGTCATGACTTTGTTCAATGTATGAAATGTTATAATATGGATAAGGATGTCTCATATGTTACTATTGACCAAATTGACTATCTAGTCAATTTGGGTCAACTTATATTGCAAAAATTTATATTATAGGGTATTTCATAAGTCATTTAGTGTTAATTCATGCTTTTAATAGTCTAACCATAGTCAATTTGGCCCCACAAGTCATTTCAAGTCTTTCTAAGGTCTTTTTAATAGCCAAAATAGTTCATTTAATGTATTATATAGATTTATTGGGAATTTTACAAGCTTGAAAAGATGATGTCACCTCATATGTGTCAATTATAACTTTTAGTAACTATTTCAACTGATAAATTAGCAAAATATTTGGAAAAGAAGCAGTTTTCTTGAAGAAATAAGAGGTTTCAGGCACTTGTACGACCTATGAGGAAGAGTGGTACATGTGGGAAGGTTAGAGTGTGACCATTAATCTTATCTAACCAATCCATATGTTTTTCCATCTTTGGAAACACCAAAAATGGCTGAAAACCTTCCCATCTCTCCATCATTCTCTTGGAAAGCATTTTAAATTTCACAAATTTATACTTGGTATGGTCAGTTGGAAGAGTTTCAAGTCCAATGATTCTAGGGGATGATAATACATGAGTTTAAATATTGATGGGTTTAGCTTTATGAACCATTTCTTAGAAGTTAGCTACTCCATTCTTCTTGTCATTTCCCATACCTTGTAGATTTCCTCTTCTGTTGAGGTGGTCCATATAGTCTAATTGGTGGAATCACTTCATGAGGGTCAAAATATATTCCTCACCACATCTAACCTTGAACCTAGCCAATTAGAATGTGTGGATCACTATGGCACTTCCATGTTTCCCTTTGGATTTTCAAAGGAGTGTTTTTTGGTTTTTTAGATGAAGGTGATGTTTCCATGGTTTTAAGATCTCATACACCTTGGTGTTGATGTTTCATATTCTAACAAAGCTCATGAAGTGTTGAGATAAAAATGAAAACCATATTGGTATAGAAAAATGCATGGAGACCTTTGTTTTTTTAAAGCAATGTTATTTGTTTCCAAGTTTTGGTTTCCATGTTACTATAGTAGGAGATATGAGGCAATGAAACACTCAACCATAGCAAAGCCAGATGGTCAAGGATTTTCTTCACCATAGCCATATCAAGATTCTCTTAACGGTTTGAGAAGAAGGATCACCATTGCTCATGTAAGTCTCAAATAAATATAAACATGAATGGTTATGTTTTCATTTTGGGGAAAAGTAACCGTAGTTTCTCCAAATTAGGATTTCACATCATTCAAAACCTTGTGAATTGATCCATTTAGAGGTCATAGCTACCTTCCAAAGCTTGTGTTTTAAAAAAAAAGGGTGATGTATTCATTTAATCAAGTTTAAGAAGGATATCCAATGAATATAAGTGTATTGTCAAGGTGGCATGTAGAAGGTAATTTCACATAAGAAGCTACAACTAGTTCAAAGCTTAGATAGAGTTAATACACCTATAGGTGGTCTATAAGGAGGATAGATTGGCAATGTGGATTAGTCCTTGTGAGGCATGTGTACATAAATGGGGGTAACAAATGGAGTAAGTTTGGATGTTTAAAAGTGTTCAAATAACACATACACATGGATTCCCTAAGATTATAACCCTCAGCTACCTTGTGTAAATCACCATTCTGTACAAGTGTTGTAGTAACCCTATAACAATAAATAAGTGAACAAAATACATGAATAAAGGAGTGGTGATGTGAATCATAACTAAAAAATGTTATCTACCAAAAATGAGGTTATATATTAATTGAAGATAACTCTATTATAGATGATACATCTCATCTTAGTTGAAAGTACATCCTAGGTGTACAAAGGAGTGTAGAAAAGTTGCAATTGGTAAAGAAGGTCACACTTTGATGAGGGTAATGAGATCTTAGGAGACAAGGATGGATTATAAAGGGGAAAATGGTGTTTTTTAGCTATTATAGGTCCTTTAAAGGCACTAACATGACTCTTACATGCAAAAACAACCTACACCAAAGCTTCAAAGTGTTAAGAACACACATAACTGCAAGTGGGATGAAGACAATTGGAGGGTCAAGTACCTCCAAAAGACCAAGTGAGAATATATAGGGATTGAATATAATGATAGGAACCTAAAATATCATGAGGAGATAGAGAAAATAAAAAAAATCTATCAAAGTTCTCCACGTATGAGGTCAAAAAGGCCAATTTCACCCTCAACTAACAGGCAATCACCTTCAGAAGTTAGTTTTGAGTTACATGCTAGTTGGAAGGTAAATGGGGGAGTTAATAGTTAAAATTTGGCAAAATAGGTCCTCATGAAATAAGGAAGCCTAAAATTTATTCAAAATTAATAAAAAATAAGGGATAATACTCTCTATTTTGTCTCAAAGATAGGCCACTTTCAGGGCTTAAAACTTGCAGAAGAGAGACAAAATAGTGGAAATTGAAGGTTAGGATTGAAGTGGATATGAAAATAAGTTTTGGAAAGATTATATAAGCATGTAAAAACATGAATTATGGATCCTAAGGTGTTATAACAAGCCCAGGTGTGATAAATCCATAAAAGAGGATCTAAAGCCACTAGGCCTACAACAGAACTATGGACTCCATCATAAAAACTATGGACTCCATCAGTCTGGATTCAAATTCCTAAAAAAAAACTATGGACTCCAGCAGTACCCTAGGACCTTAAGGAAAATTTTTGGAAAATCCATGAGGATAAAATCTATGGAGTCATACTGTACAAAATCTGTTTGGATGGAGCAGGGGACTAGTTCCTTTGACACTTGTGTTTTACAAGTTTTGGAGATGATCAAAGGAGTGACCATAGTGATAGATGATGATTTATTGTGTAAGAGAATAAAACTTATTTATAAAACTTCCAATATATATATATATATATATATATATATATATATATATATATATATATATATATATATATATATGATTCCTTGTAACTTTCTCTTATTAGTGCAAAAGAGACACTTTCCCCTAGTTAGCTTTGAAAGGCCCAATGAAGGCCAATGATGAAGGTAGTTTCATGGAAGGTGATTAAAGAGATGTTATGATAATTTTGGAAGAGGATGATTGTTTGGAATGGAAACATATGAAAATCAGTTTTTAACTCCTCTTATACTTCACCTACATGTATTGTAACTAGTTTCCACCTTTGAACATATGTCCTTGTGTCTTTTAGATTTCTTTTTCTTCTCTCTATTTCTAATTGCTATAAGTATGAGCCATTTTTCCATTGTAAACTAATACCACATTTTGTATGGAAAATCCATACTATAATAACATTGTACTTTGATTTTTAAGATTGAATGTAATTATAATTCTAAGGTGGGAACATCTTTGTCTAAGTGTGAGAGAGATGAATAGTGAAATTAAGTGATCATATCATTCTTACTTTCTCTATCCTTAATGTTTAAGAAATAGTTATGATCTAATAGGTCATGTGAAGTGTAGTTATTATATTAGTCTCCTTTTCAAGCAAGTTATTATCTCTATGGTGCACAATTTACCCTTGGACTAGTTGTCTTATTGATTGTCTCATGTATGTTACCTTCACATTGAATCAATTATGTTAGGATACTTTAAGGATTAGAGTTGGTATTAGAAAGCTTTGTTACTTAATATAAGTATGATAGTTTTTTGGATATCTCTGGGTGAATCACCACTTTAGTGTAGTTTTACTTCATGTAAACTTATAACTCTTTCCCTATAAGCAAGCATTAGAGTAGTTTATAAGCATTTCAAAGAAGATCTAGGGAGCTAGCCCTCATAATACTAGAGATTCATCTCTCTTACAAGTTCCCAAAAACTTGAGAGATGACTCTATTTTGCATCAAATTTTAGGAGCTTGAATATAATATCCTAGGGTGCACAATTTGATGACAATAGTTTTGGCACACTCGGTGGGACTACTTGTCCTAATTGCTTCCTTGTCAAGGTGAATGCTGGCCTTGACAAGTCCAAGGTTATAGAAGTGTTCTTAATCCTAAATTTGGTGAATCCAAAAGGTGAGAATTTATAGTTCTAGATCAAGTTCTTCACATTATACTTCATGGTCTTCACTAGATCATCTTCTAATAGAGCATTTAAGTCCCTCTACCTGAAACTCCTCTTGAAGAAAAACATCCTAAACCATTCCTAACATTCAGAGATCTTGAACAAGAAGGTTTTGAAGAAGAAGAAGTTGAGGAGATAAGAGATCAAGAGGAGGAAGATGAGATAACTAGAAGACATCCTTTCCCAGCCTTCAACACCCAAAATCCAATTAACCTTCCTGAATATGATCCTATTCCTCCCAATGCTACCAAAAGTCTCCTTAACTTCAATGGAGAAGGTCATATTACCCCATCAAAGCATATTAGGGACATTTCAAACTTTTTTAACTTCCACAATATCACCCAAGATAACATAGCTATTAGACTACTTGCCATGTCTCTAAAGGGTTAGACACTTGATTGTTATAAGACAAGAGAAGGTGGTTGTATCACTAATTGGGATAAATTTGGAGAGTTTTTGGTGAATAGTTTTGAGAATAAGAGTGACCATAATTCACTAATTCACTAGATTAATGTGATAAAGAGAGGTTCTAATGAGTCCATGGGAGATTTTAATGCAAGGTTTCAAAGGACATGGCATAGGTTGCCACCTATAATGAGGCCTCATAAAAGTTTTGTATTCCCCACCTATCTTAAGGCTATTGGTATTGATGTGGCAATAATGTTGCAATCAATGGGAGGATTTACTTTACTGGAGGCATATGAGATAGCCATTAAAGCTGATAATAGTTTGATACAAGCTATGAAATTATCTCCAAGAGTCTCCATGCCTTTATTGTCTCATAATTCAATTGAAGCCCCAAGCATAACACAATTTCCCAATACCAATGTCAAACCTAAAACCACTGCCAAGAAGGTGGATAATGCCATAGATAAGGATGAGATGATTCAGTCTTTGTAAGCCTAGCTCAAACAAGCACAAATTTATGTAAGTACTCCACCCAATCCTCAATACTATCCTCAACAAGGTTATAGACCTCTACCCTAATAAAATAACCAAAGAAGAGGACAAGGTAAAATAGGTTTCAATAGGCCACCCAATGCTTATAATCCTACTTCTAATCCCTCCACAAGGCTTGTTGTTCTAGTCCACACCAATCTAGTTCAAGGAGAGGAACATTTGGATCATTGGGGAAATTCCAAGGTTAGTTTATGCATAATGGTAGAGTATGTAATCAATATTTGGTATCTCAAGGAGCCAATCCTTATGTTACATCAATAGAAGAAACACTTATACAAAGGGATGTTCAAGGAGAAGGTAGAAACCCAAGTACTAGTTTAACGAATTTCCAAGTAGAAGACAATTATGTGTTGAATCAAAATACATCAGTTACAGCCAACACAAGGGATAAAAAGAGGGATTTAGAAGATACTATAGCAACACAAGTGACTCTAATTAGTTCCTCTCTAAGGCCACAAATTAAAAGTACCAATGAATAGATCTTAATAATCACACTACTCCTCAAGGTTAGAATGTTAGCAAGGCTTCCAAACCTCTAATATAATAAGTTCAAGCTTCCTCATTGCCTTCAAGAATGCAAGACAAGGTGAATAATTCCTCTCTAAACATTATTTATTCTTTGAAGAATACCAAGACAAGCATTTCTCTTTGGGAAGTCTTGCATATGCCTGGCCAAAAGGAACTTCTACAAGAATAACTCTCAAACATTTATGTAGCCCCTCAAGCTCCAAGACACAATGGTGTAGCTCTTACCAAAACACCTAATTATGTCCTAGAACCATCCACCAAATTTGAAAATACTCCACATTTTTACCTCACACTCATTGTGGGAGACAAATTGGTTCACAATTGCATTGTAGATAGTAGAGCTAGTACCATAGTTATGCCTAAGGTAGTTGCCTACAAGTTGGGACTAAATTATGAGCCTCATAGTAAGGGTGTGTTGTATCTTGATGGAAATATAGCCAAGATAGTGGGGTTCTTAAAGTTTTTAAATTTTTCTTGCATGATTGTCCAAGTTTCCCCATCTTACAAGATATTGTGGTGGTTGATCTTACATCTCATTTTGATATTTGCTTGTCAAGAGACTTCAAAACTTAGATTGGAGGGTACCTTATAGTTGATTGGTATTTTATAGATTTTAAAACAAGATATGGATATAAAGTGACTATAAGAACATATCCCTTGGAAAGGTTCCACATTAAACCATATGTGGAGACAAATTCAAATCAAAATTGTGTAATTAGTGAGCAAGAAGAAGGTGCCATTGGTAGTGAAACATCCTTTCCCCTTGAAGGTATTTTTGACCTCTTTCTTGATGACTATGGTATTGAAAGTATGATCATAATCCCTATGCATTCATAGAATAAAATGAATTTGGGGTATATTGCATGCATGATAATAACATTCCTATACCATCACTCACTAATGAGGATCATGAACTTGAAGGGATATGGGAAATGTTTTTGATGGCTCTAGAAGCAAGGTAGGGGCAGGAGCTGGTGTCATGTTTATTTCTCCCTAAAGGAACCAATATAAATCTTCATATAAATTCCATTTCAGTTGTACCTATAATGTGCCAGAATATGAAGGCTTAGTTCATGGCCTTCAATGGGCAAAGAGAAAGGGAATCAAGAATTTAAAGGTCTATGGAGTAGTGAATTGATTATATATCAAGGGAGAAACCAAGATATACCCAAGAACCCTTTGCTTATGTCCTAAAAGCATAGGGTGTGGGATATAATTAAGGACTTTGATGATTTCAATAGCCAACCTATACCAAGAGATTCAAATAAACATGCTGATAGGTTGGCTATGATAGGAGCACACTTTGATATAGTTGCTAATGTAAGTAAAGAGAAGGACCAATCTCACATCAAGGTCAGTGTGAGACCTTCTATTATAGATAATAAAGTGTCTTGGAAAGTGTTTGAGAGTGATAAACACATTGTACACTTCATACAAAATAAATCAAAAATTTCTTCAAAGAACCAAAAGAAACTTCACAATCAATAAGAATAACAAGTTATTCAGCTAAAGACAAATAAAATACCAAAGGGGATGGTTACTTTGGAGAGTGTGTGAAATGAGGATGATCAAAGAAGTGAGGAAAGGGTAAGCATGTAGACAAAGGAAGATAACTATGAAATAATCTTGATATTCAAGGATAAACTTATAAAAATTGGTAAAATATGTTCTCTTTTTGAAAGGCAAGCCTTCATTAAATTGTGTAAATAATTTCATGATATATTTTCTTGGGAATACAAGGATTTGAAAGGGTTTGATCCAAGTATATCTCATCACACAATTAAGTTAGAACCTAGAGCTAAACTAATTAGGCAAATGTAAAGGCCTATCAATCCCAAGATAGAGGAACTAATGAAAAAAGAGCTCACCAAATTGATTGAGTCTAGGATTATTTTTCCTATCAAACACTCAACTTGGGTAGATAACCTTGTACCTATTAAAAAGAAGAGTGGAGAGATCAGAATTTGTGTGGAATTTAGAGATCTCAATAGATTTTCACTCAAAGACCATTATCCACTACCTTCTATGGAGGAGATTTTTCAAGTGGTATAAGATTCTTAATTCTTTTCACTACTTGATGGCTATTCAGGTTATAACCAAATATTAGTGAATGAGGAGGATCAGTTCAAGATAGCATTCACCATAAAATGGGGAATATTTGCATATATAAATATGCCTTTTCATTTGTCTAATGTTAGTGCTACCTTCCAAAGAGAAATGGACATGGACTTTAAAGGTTTGATCAATGAGATTTTGCTTATATACCTTGATGATATAACTATTTTTTCCAAGGATGCTAATGACCACATGAAACATCTAAGGAAAGTATTTGAGAAGTGTAGAGTATTTGGAGTTTCTCTTAATCCAAAAAAATGTATCTTAACTATTCATAAAGGTAAGTTATTGGGTCACATTGTGTCAAAAAAAGGCTTGTTTATCGACCCGAAAAGGATTGAGGCCATTCTAGCTTGTCTTTGCCTCTACACAAGAAAGGTTTATAAAGTTTCTTGGGAAAGATTAACTTTGTTAGAAGGTTTATTCTAGGATTTTCTACTTTGGTGAATCCTATCATAGCCATGCTCAATAAGAACCAAATTTTTGTTTGGACAAAGGAAGGTAAGAATAGTTTTGAGGTAGTCAAACAAGAAATTACGCAATCTCCTACTCTCTTGAACCCAAAATTTTCCAAGGAATTCATAATCTATACTTTTTCTAACCTTGACATAATCTTAGCTATGCTTATGCAAAATAATGATGAGGAAATTGAACAACCCATTACATTCTTTAGTCAAGGATTGGAAGACTATGAGGTCAAGTACACATTTTTTGAGAAGCAATCTCTAGCTATGATAAGAGGTTTGAAAAATTTTATGCACATGGTGTAAAATAACAAGATACATGTCATGTCCTCTCATCCTATCACCAAAGAGTTCCTCCTAAGCAAAGGCCTCAATGAGAAGAGAGCTGGGTGGATCACAAAGGTAATGGAGTATGATGTTGATATCAAGGTAACAAACTTGGTAAAAGGAAAGGGGCTGTGTGAATATCTAGCTTTAGATATTCAAGGGCCAAGGAAAGAAGTCTTGGTCAATCAAGCTCATCCCAAACCAGTTGGTCACATACCAATTCAAAGTTGGACATAAGACATCATTGGTTTCCTCCAAAATGGTGAGTGTCCTAATGGTTTGAACAAGTCATAAAGAAGGTATTTTAGATTAAAAACCATTCCTTATTGTCTTGTAGATGTTATTATATTTCAAAAAGATGTGAATGGTGTGATATTAAGGTGTGTTGAAAATGATCAGTTTGGCATCTTGTTGGAAAGGTTTCACAATGGTATAAATGAAGGTTATTTCTCCCCAAAACAAATAGCTACAAATATAATGAGGTCTAGGTATTAATGGCCTAGACTCTTTAAGGATTGCTACTCTTGGGTTAGGAGGTGTCCTCAATGTGCCTTCATTATGGGAAAACAAAAACTTGTAGCTATTCCATTGAATCCCATCTAAGTAGACCAACCTTTTATGTAATGGGGCCTTGATTTAATTAGTATGATCAACCCTCCCTCTAGTGCTTGACATAAATGGATATTGACTGCAACAAACTACTTTACAAGGTGGGTAGAGGTTATATCACTAAAAGAGGCAATTGAAAATGCCATCTTGGAGTTCTATGAGAACATCATAACAAGGTTTGGGATTCCATACACTATCATTTTTTATAATGCACTAGTTTTCATGAGTGCCAAAAATTTTGATTGGGCAAACAAGAATAGAGTTTAATTGAGTAATTCATCTGCTTATTACCCCCAATGCGATGGATAGGCTAAGTCAACTAATAAAAATATTATAAAGATTATCAAGAGGACCTTGGAAAACAATCAAAGGGCATGTCACATCAAGTTGAAGATAACCCTATGGGCTAATAGGATTAATCATAAGAGGTCAAATTAAAATTCTCCCTTTGTGATTGTTTATGGAAGGGAAGCTAGATTGTCTATCTCTCAAGGACTACCTACTCTAGAACTTGCACAACATCTAGAACTACTTGAGAATAATCTAATTCAAGTCAGATTGACTAAACTTAGGCAACTGTAAGAAGTAAGAGACAATGCCCATAGGACAATGGAACACCACCAAGCGCTCATGAATAAGTCTTTTGACAATAGATCAAGTACTAGAGTGTTTAAATAAGGTAACATAGTTCTGAAATAGGATGAGGATAGAGCCAAACCAAGTAGATATACCAAATTTGATGATTTAGGGAGTGGCCCTTACATCATTAGCAAGTGAAAGCAAAGCAACTCCTTTTAGCTAACCAAGATGGATGGAGAAGAGTTACCTATCCCTATTAATGGTATACATCTAAAGTTTTGATATTAGTTTTTGTGAGGTTTGTTCTATACATAGTAGCATAGGTGTGTGTTTTTAATTTTTTGGTTGTGTTCCCTAAGTGTTCTAGTTGAACACATGTGTGTTTCCTTTAGGTGTGTCTTGTTGTGTGTTTTTTCCTTTGGTTTGGTGTTCTATTCAAAGTCATTTGAGTGTATAAAGGTGTTATAGAGACTCCATGACCCAATGGACAAGATAGGCTACTGGTCTAGGTATAAAAGGGATACCACCCTTGTAAAATCACCAAGAATGTTGACCAAATTGACTATATAGTCAATTTGGGTCAACCTATATAAAAAATATTTATATTAGAGGGTTTTTAATAAGTAATTTAATGTTAATTCATGCTTTTAATAGTCTAACCATGGTCAATTTGGCCCATAAGTCATTTAAAGTCTTTCTAAGGTCTTTTTAATAGCCAAAATAGTGCATTTAATGTCTTGTATAATTTTTTTAGGAATTGTGAAAGATTAAAAAGATGATGTCACCTAATATATGTCAATTATAACTTTTATTAACTATTTTAGCTAACAAATTGGTAGAATATTTAGAAAAGAAGTATTTTTCTTGAAGAAATAAGAGGTTTTAGGCACTTATATGACCTATGAGGAAGAGTGGTACATGTGGGAAGGTTGGAGTGTGACCCTTTAGCTTTTCTGATTGATCCCTATATTTATCCATCTTTGGAAACACCAAAAATGGATCAAAACTTTCCCATATCTCCATCATTCTCTTGGAAAGCATTCTAAAGTTCATAGATTGTACTTGGTATGGTCAGCTGGAAGAGTTTTATGTCCAGTGCTTCTAAGGGAGGATAATACATGAGTTGACCTTCATTTTCATAGTAGGATTTTAAAGATTGATGGGTTGAGATTTATGAACCATTTCTTATAATTTATCCACTCCATTCTACTTATCATTTCCCATACCCTATAGGTTTCATCTTCTGCTAAAGTGGTCCATACGATCTAACTGGTGGAATCACTTCACGAGGGTTAAAATATCTTCCTCACCACATCTAACCTTTCCCCTAGCCAATTGGCATGTGTGGATCACTATGGCACTTCCATGTTTCCCTTTGGATCTTCAAAGGAGTGTTTTCTAGTTTTGTAGATGAAGGTGACGTTTCCATGGTTTTAAGAGCTCATATACCTTTGTGTTGATGTTTCATATCCTTACAAAGCTCGTGAAGTGTTGAGATAAATGTGAAAACCATATTGGTATAGAAAAATGCATGGATACCTTTGATTTTTTGAAATAAATGTTATTTGTTTCCCAAGTTTTGGTTTCCATGTTACTGTAGTAGGAGATATGAGGCAATAAAACACTTAGCCACAAGAGAGCTAGATGGTCAAGGCTTTTCTTCACCATAGCCATATCAAGATTCTCTTACTGGTTTGATAAGAAGGATAATCATTGATCATGTAAGTCTCAAAGAAATATAAACATGAATGGTTATGTTTTCATTTTGGGGAAAATTAACCTTAGTTTATCTAAATTAGGATCTCACCTCATTCAAAACCTTGTGAATTGATCCATTTAGAGGTCCCAGTTGCATTCCAAAGCTTGTGTTTCATTGAAAAAGGGTGATGGATTAATTTGAGAAAGTTTAAGAAGGATATCCAATGAATATAAGTGTATTTTCAAGGTGACATGTAGAAGGTAATTTCACATTAGAAGTTACAATAATTTCAAAGCTCAGATGGAGTCAAAACACCTACATGTGGCTTATAAAGAGGATAAATTGGCAATGTGGATTAGTCTTTGTGAGGCATGTGTAGATACATGGGGGTAACAAGTGGAGTAAGTTTGGATGTTTGGAAGTGTTCAATGAACACATACACATGGATTCCATAAGATTACAACCCTCAACTAACTTGTGCAAATCACCATTCCATACAAGTGATGTAGCAAGCTTATAGCAATGAAAAAGTGAAAAAAAGACATGAAGAAGGGAGTGGTGACATGAATGGTACCTAAATAGTGTTCTCTACCCCAAATGAGGTTATATATGCATTTAAGAGATCTCTAGTCTAGATGGTACATTTCATCTTAGCTAAAAGTACATCCTAGGTGTATGAAGGAGTGTAGAAAAGTTATAATTGGCAAAAAGGGTCACACTTTGATGGGGGTAATAAAATCGTAGGTGACAAAGATGGATTACAAAGGGGAAAAAGTGTTTTTTGAATATTATAGGTCCTTTAAAGTAACTAACATTAATCCTAAATTCAAAAACAACCAATGGCCTACCTTCAAAATGTCAAGAACACACACAACTATAAGTGGGATGAAGACAATTAGAGGGTCAAGTACCTCCACAAGGACAAATGAGAATATAAAAGGATTTAATACAATGATAATAACATAAAATAACATGATGAAATAGAGAAAACAAGGAAAATATATCAAAGTTATCCACTTATGAGGTCAAAAAGGCCAATTTCACCCTTACCTAATAGACAGTCACCTTTAGAAGTTAGTTTTTAGTTTCATGTTAGTTGGAGGGGTAAGTGGGGGAGTTAAGAGCTGAAATTTTATACAAGGGGTCCTCATGAACTACGAAAGACTCCCATGTATTCAAAAGTGATAAAAAATAAGTTCTAATACTTTTTGTTTTATCTTATAGGTAGGCCACTTTTAGGGCTTAAAACTTATAGAAGAGAGAAAATGGTGGAAATTGAAGGTTAGGGTTGAAGTGGCTATGAACACAAGTTGGGGAAAGATTGGATAAGAATGGAAAAACATGAATGAAGGACCATAAGGTGTTGGAATAATCCTAGGTATGATAAATCCATGAAAGAGGATACAAATCCATTAGGCCTACAACAAAACTATGATCTCCATTAGAAAAACTATGGACTCAAACAGTCCAGCTTTAGACTCCTACAACAAAACTATGAACTCCATTATAAAAACTATGGACTCAAACAGTCCAGCTTTAGACTCCTACAACAAAACTATGGACTCCATCAATACCCTAGGACCTAAAGTAAATTTTTTGTAAAATTCATGAGGATAAAATCCATGGAGTCATATTTTAAGGAGTCTATATAGATAGAGCAAGGGACCAGTTCCTTTGACACTTGCTTGTGTTTTGTAGGTTTTAGAAATGATCAAAGGAGTGATCATAGTGACAGATGATGATTCTTTTTGTGAAAGAGAAACAAATGATTTTTAAAACTTATAATGAAGGTATATTATTCCTTTTAACTTTATCTTATTAATGTAATAGAGACACTTGCCCCTAGTTAGCTTTGGAACACCCAATGAAGACCATGATGATGGTAGTTTCATGGAAGGTGCTTGAAGAGATGCTACACCAATTTTGGAAAAGGATGATTATTTGGAATGTAAACATATTAAAATCATTTTATAACTCCTCTTATACTTCACCTACATGCATTGTAACTAATTTTCACCTTCAGACACATGTCTTTGTGTCTCTTAGACTTCTTTTTCTTCTCTCTTTTTCTAATTGCTATAAGTATGAGCCATTTTGGCCATTTTAAACTAATACCACATCTAGTATGGTAAATATATACTATAATAACATTGTAATTTGCTTTTGAACATTGAATACAAGTTTAATTCTAAGTTGTGAACATCTTTATCTAAGTGTGAGAGAGATGAATAATGAATTTAAGTGATAAAATCATCCTTGCTTACTCTATCCTTCATGTTTAAGCAAGAGTTCTAATCTAACAGGTCATGTGAAGTGTATTTATGATATTATAATCCTCTTCAAGCAAGTTATTATCTCTATCATGTACAATCTACCCTTGGACTAGTTATCTTATTGATTGTCTCATGTATGTTACCTTCACATTGAATCACTTAGGTTAGGATCTTTTAAGGATTAGAGTTGGTCTTAGAAAGCTTTATTAATTAATAGAAGTATGATATTTTGTGGGATATCTCTTGGTGAATCTCCACTTTAGTGGAGTTTTACTTCATGTAAATTTCTAATTCTTTCCCTATAAGCAATCATTAGAGTAGTTTACAAGCATTTCAAAGAAGATCTAGGGAGCTAGCCCTCATAATACTAGAGATTCATCTCTCTTACAAGTTCCCAAAAACTTTAGATATGAATCCATGTTGTATCAAATTATAGGATCTTGAATAGAATATCCTAGGGTGCATAATTTGATGACAATAGTTACATCATTGTATGACTTAAAGGCTCACTAGTCACAAAGTTCTCATAGATAGGATTTTACATAGTCCCATGATGTGTGTAGTGAGGAAAGTTAGATCCATGGATATGTTGCATGAAAAATAAAGGTATAAAGGTAAAAAAATACCAAGATGTAAAGAAAGGCCTTTAGATCTATAAAAGAGACATAAAAGGAAAAAAAACTAAACTAGGTAAGGGTAGGACAAACAAAAAGTGAAACTAATCTAAGAAAATGATACTGATTTTCCTAAAGGTAGTTATAATCAACCCCAAAATTAACACAAAGTTTCAAAATCATTTATGGATAGAGTACTACTTTTCCCATAGGTAGTTATAATCAGTCACAAGAGTGTATATATAAAGTAGAACAATTTCAAACTAGGGTCAATAAATATAAGTGATTTTCCCAAAGGTAGTTATAATGATACAAAAACAAGGATAGACTCAAAATGCAAAACTTGAACAAGAACTAAAAATCAAACTAAATTAAGGTAATTGGCTCAGATGACACTCAAGGACTAAGACACTTTAAATATTGGAAAAATAACTTTAAACAAAACACATGTAAACAATGTGTCTCAAAAGGATGCTTTAAACAAGGCATTAAAAAAACAAGCGCTATGTCTAGGCAAGGGGTATTTAGATCAAATATGAAACTAACCCAAGGAACACAATCCAAAAACAAAAGGAGAAAAACCTAAGCCCAAATTAGATGATAATTTGGTGTGAACCTAATTATTTTAGGATTTTTACTTTAAAAGGTTGATATTTAGATTTAATTTTAAAAAATACTCAAATGTTCTAAGGCAAAATGCTAGACCAGAATGGGTAGCATAACTACTCGTTTGGAACAAGAGATGTATAACAAAGGTTCAAAACTTAGTTTTAAAAGAAAAAAGAGATGGGAACAAATATGATAATGTAATGACATACTTTCAAACAAATGACATGGAAAAAGATTTTGGAATAGAATATCTAAGGAAATTTTTTAAAATGAAATGGGTAATGTAACGATGCCCCATGTAAACAAGAGACACACAAATGGTTTTTAAACAAAATTCCAAGGCATAAAGTGAGACATAAATATACATAATAACACCTCTTAGGCCAAAGAGGTGTAAAAGACAACACAAATGTTTATAGACTTGTTCTGACTTGTTATTTCTATAAAAAATAGTTTTGACTCAAAACAATGCAAGTAAAAAGGAAAAGACTCAGAAATACGTAAGTGTATTATTCTAATCCTAAAAAATGATGAGGTATTTTCATACTATCAAATTACATCTATATAATCCTTGAGAGGAAATAATTATTAATCCAAAAATTTAAATGCACATGAAAAGTAGGTTTTTTAGGCCCCCTCTTCTCTCAAGAATTTGCATAGTGAAATAGAACTTCAAGCTACTCACCATGCATTGATAGTATATCTATGGCAAGTGGGGTTGTCTAAAAAATATCAAGTATTTTACATTATAAATGGTCTTGTATGTGTGTTTAACACTAGGGTACAACACATCATTTAGATATGCATTAACCAAAATTTTGTGAAATTATTTTGTCCTTTTCACAACCACTACATCTATTAATTACTTAGTATAGTGCAATGCCCATGTTAAATATATGTTTTGAGGAAACTTATTACTAATAGATCTTGTTTAATCACTCAAATAAGCATCCTAGTACATTTACCTTAATTTTTATACCCCTACCATGGAGTGAGGCTGAAGTGATGCTAGGATATGAATTCTTGGGTTAATACTTCCGTAGAGAACCCATGGAGAGGCTATGAACTCCCGCCCACAAGCTAAGATGCACAAAAAAAAAAGAAGTAGAAGGACTTTAGGGTAATTTTAGGGATCACCTAAATCACTCAAATTTTTAGGAGTGCCTTAGCAAATTTCCTTCTAAGCTTTTGAAAAATTGACAAAATCAATAAGTGAAGCATTTTTGATCACCTAAGTTACCTAAAGGGGATGGGAGGAGAATATACATGCTACACTTGATCTAAAAAACAAAAACACAACAACAATAACAAATCAAAATATATTATGGTTACTTAACTAGAGTGTGAGTTCATTTTTAAAGCACAAAATGAAATATGATGTGAAATTTAACCCCTTGGTGTTGTTTGAGTTATGAACTTTGAAAACTGAAAACAAATCAAGTAAATGATTTTTAAACACCAAATGTAAATATGATTTGAATCTTAGTGTTAAAAACATATTTCCTTAGTATTTAGGTCCTGTAAAAAGTGTTAGGGGGTCCTTATGCTTAGAAACTAAAAGAAAATGAGAAAATGACAATTTAAATTTATCTCTCAAGTTTCTTATGTTTTTCACATGGTGCAATACCATAGATACACACAACAAAACCACCACTTTCCTACAAAACTGCAACTAGTTAGTGTAAAACCATAATTACCTACAAAATAAACTGTCAGTACAAAAACATAACTATGTAGTGGAACAACACAACTATTAAGATAATAATGAAACTATAAACATAATACTACAATTGGAAACACAAAACCATAACTAGAAATGAAATAACATAACTAGAAATGCAAAACTACAACTAGAAATGTAATAATACAACTAGGAATGCAAACTTTCAACTAGATTTGCAATAATTCAACTAGGGAGTTGCAATAATGTAACTAAATTTGTAATAATGTAAATAAATTTACAATAATATAATTAGAGAGTTGCAATAATGCAATTGAATTTTCAATAATGTGATTGACTTTGCAATAATTCCACTAAGAGTTGTAATAACACAACTAGGAGTTGCAATAATGTAACTACATAGAGAAAAAGTGCAATTTCCTATGTAATATACATGAGCTTAAATTTTTCACTTTTTGGTCATCAAGTTAAGATTTTGACATGAAAAATATTATAAATAGGTCTTAAAATGCCATGTGAAGAACTTTTTTGGGTGTGAGTCCCACTGGGCATGCCATTTATGTATAATAGGAGTTAAAAGAGGAAACATACATGTAGATTAGTCTCTTGTTAGTAAAAAAATAAAAAAACATAGTAACAACAATGCACTAAGACTAAAACATCTTACCTAAATAGTAAGGGGGAGTATAACACAATAAGTAAACGTACAAAAAAGAGATGAAGATAACATAAATTATTACCTTCGTTGTCACACATAGTACTTGTTGGCATAAAAATGTTCATGCTCAACTTATGGTGATTGTAGTCTATTAACAATGCTCATCCATGGAGGTAACAACTCTCAAATATCACTTGTGTCTTGGAGTTGAAGTTTGGCACAATTTTGGCTTAATAAATTTACTATTAAAGACTTCAAGAATGTATTCCTATAGAATAACCTTACACATAAAACATATGGATCAATGGTGTGGGCACTTGTATTTATATCTTAGAAGACTAACTCTAACCATGGATAAGTTAGGTTAAATTATAACTTGGGTTGAGTTAAAATTAACCTTGGTTAGGTCAGTCTAACTCTAAGAGGGTTAAAAGTACTCATGAAATCTTGACACCTCTATTTTAGATATTCGTAAGGCATGACAACTCACTTTAGATATTTGTGAGATGTGAATCATATTTTTGAATATTTATGAGATAAAAAATTACTTTATGAGTTCATTTAACTCTTTGACTTCATTTTTGGCACAAATTAATTTTTAGTAATTTAAATTCACTAATTTTATTTGGATTTTGTGTTAAGGCAAGTTAATTAGGATATGCAATAAAATTAGTCTTACTTAGTGTTCTTTTTAGCTTTTGGCAATTGATTTGAATGACATGAATTAATAGATTAACATGCCAAAAATTATAAATTACTAGGTCATAATTTGACAAGGGTTAGAAACAAACTAGGTTAGTGATGTATATAGTGTAATACACCATCTAAACTAGCCTCATCATGTGATTTCTAAGCTTAAAATATGTCATTTTCTATAAATTGAATTGAATGCTGATTTAGGCACAGAGGTAGCAAAAATTAGGTGTCTATAATATATATGTGTATATAAATTACACATCATGACAATAAGAGTCATTATGGAAGTTAAATTATTTCCTTGTGTGACTCATCATCTCCTGATAGTTATGTTGTGTTGTCACCAACTATTATTACTAATGAGATGTGGTTTACATTGTTGACACTATAAAGACTATGTGGTAACATAGAAGTGGATTTGGATCTTATGGGTTAATACATAGATGTTAAACCCAATGAAGGGGGTGATAATATTATTGTAGAGCCAATTTACCAAAAATAATAAACTATGTTAGGATTTAATGACATAAATCTTCCTAGTGTAACACATACCAAATAAGTGTCTTTGTAGTTACTAGAGGCCATGATAATGGTTTAGGCATTAATGTTGGAGCCAATATTGGTTGATCCACTTGTATCAAGTGCCCTTCCTTGTAAATAAATAGTATTGACTATGTTAACTCTAGGAATCAAGTATAGAACCGTGGCCTTTGGATAATGCTCAATGAACCACTTTGCTTATCATGAGAGTTAAACCACTCTAAAAACTCTATACATATGCATAATTTTTTTTTGTAAACATGGTTTGAAAAAATTTGTTTTTATTTACCACTTGAGTTTATGTGTCATTTGGAAGTGTAATTCATAATGATAAGTATACATAGTTATATGGCACAATCTTATTTGGAGTTTCTATGACATGTGTTGAGAATGGAATCATTTTAGGAATCTGATATATCTTATTTACTATTGATATAACTTGTTTCAAGGATTGGAGTTGTATATATAATTGTGAATATGCATGCATGGATGTACAAGGAGTATATCAAAGAAATCAATGAGCGTTACACTAAAAACTAACTCCTCTTTGAAAGGATAAATAACATATGAGAAGCAATATTAGAGAGTGATGCTTTTATGATTCATTTTTGATCATTGCATGAATCTCCTTTTTTAACTAGCTGGAAATTATGTCAAAATGACTCAAAAAATAGTGTAATGGATCTTTAGGTTTAATGTTGACTCTCAAATAATTTGATTATGTTCAATAGGTAAAATAAGAATGAGATAAACTAGTCTAATACCACTTATCTAAAGCCTAGGAAGTGACCCAATAGACAACTCTCCATATGATAATCTAGATGAAGTTGTGTGAGTGTGAATAAGCTTTGTAAGAAAGATAGTGCAAAGAGAGAGAGAGAGAGAGAGAGAGAGAGAGAGAGAGAGAGAGAGAGAGAGAGAGAGAGAGAGAGAGAGAGAGAGAGAGAAAGAGATGTAAAACTAAAATAGTAAATGTATTTTATTTATTTATTTTTCTTGTTTATGATATACTATTGATAAAGATGTATGATTATTATCTTTTAGTTTAATTGTTGCTATCTAACTATATGGAGCTAATGCTATAAATATATGTTTATAAATTACATCTTTTGAGGCTAAGAGTCATTATGGTAGTAAAAATATTTCCATGTATGACTCATCATATCCTGATGGTTATGTTGTGACATCACCAACTACCATTAATAATAAGTTACAGTATATAATGATAACATTGTATGTACTTTTTGGTAATGTAAAAGTGGAGTAGGAAATTATGGGTTAGCACATAGGTACTAAACCTAGTCAAGGGTCTATCATAATTAGTGCAGATCTAGATGAGAAATAATGTAATCTATGATAGGATCTATTAACCCATATCTACCTAGTGTATCACATGCCAAAAACTATCTTTTAAGTTACTATAGAAATGATAATGGTTTAGGTGTTAATGTGGGGGACATTATTGGTAGATACATCTAGATCATGTAATTTGGGCCAATTTGATCTCTATAAACCTAATTATGAGTATACAATTTTATGTGGGGCCTAATCAGCCCCAATTCCATTCATGATTGAACCAATTGCTTGATTGGCTCAATTTATATGTAATTTGGGTCAATTTTAGACATATGAACCTAATTAAGACTATAAAATGTGATTTGTGTATTACTTGGCTGAAATTGAGTCCTTAATTGAACCAATTACTTGATTGTCTCAATCAAAAACATAATTTGGGATAACTAGATCCATTTGTCTCTAATTAAGACACTACAATGTTATTTTTAGATCACTTATTTGCAATTGAGTTTGTGATGAAACCAATTACTTGATTGGTTCATTAAAGGACATTATTTGGGCTGATTTAAGGTGCCTGAATCTAATTAGAATAATATAATGTGATTTGGGGCTCAATTGGCACCAATTTCATCATTGATTGAACTAATTACTTGATTATTTCAATTAGGGATGTAATTTGGACTAATTTGAGCACATTGAACCAAATTGTAATTATATGATGTGTTTTAGGGTTTAATTAACCCCGATTTCATCACTGATTAAACCAATTACTGAATTTATTTAATCAAGGATGTAATTTAGGACAATTGGATCTTTATGAACCTAATTATGACTATATAATGTGATTTTGGACTCACTTAGCCGTAATAAAGTTTTTATTGAACTAATTACTAAACTACTAAAACCAAGGACATAATTTTGACCAATTTAAGCCATATGAACCTAATTAGGATAATATAATGTGATTTTGGGTTTAATTGGCCCCACTTTCACCACTAATTAAACTGATTAGTTAATTGGTTCAATCAAAGATGCAAATTGGAAAAATTTGAACTTGTGAATCTACTTTCAACTATATAATGTAATTTGGGTTCAATTGGACCCAATTTCATCAAATCAATTGGTTCAATCAAGGATGTAATTTTTTTTGTTTGATCTTTATGAACCTAATTATGACTATATGATGTGAGTCAAGGCTCAATTTTTACCAATTTCATCACTGATTGAAAAAATTAATTGGTTAGATTTATGAATGATTTAATTTGGGCCAATTTGATCCTTATGAACCTAATTTTGACTATATGATGTGATTTGATGATCAATTTTCCCCACTTTCATCACTAATTGAAATAATTAGTCAATTGGGAATATGATTTATTTGGAACCATGAGGGATGATTTGAATTTTTCCTTTATTTATAATTTCACCTAAAAGTATAGTGTGAAAAATTCATAGTAAACATGAAGAAAGTCTGATATGAAAAAACTCCATTTGGATTTGTAAAATTCACAACATAAACTATCCACCCCTGGTGATTTATCATTGTCCATATTTTCCATTTCCATAATAAGTTCATCAAGAATAGTGGAAAATCTAAAATTAATTGAGCTAATGGGCTTAAACTATGAGGAATCACATCCAAGAATTCTTGCATAACTTGAGTCCACTCTTTTATATCCCTTAGGCTTGAAACACCCATTTATGGAGGTCTAGAAAGGCTGAGGAGATTTTAGGAGGAGTGGTGAAATGACCATGGATAATTATGAAACTTTTAATCTACTTTGTGAATTGGTTAACATATAAATATTTGAATAAATATTGATGCATGATCACCCTCTTTGATTCAATTTAGATGAGTTTGTATTTTAGTGACTTTAGTTTTGTGGTATTTATGAGTATAATTGTTGGAGGTCTAGATTTCACCTTAGCTAGGCAAGGGATTATCCAAGTCCTCTGTCCAAATATAGCTCAACATGGGAATGACCCTAGGCTATGGGTATCCTATAGTGGGGTTAGATCTCTAGGATTTTTAATGAGGTTAGTTCCTTTGATGCATCATTTTAGGTCAATTACACTACCAAGACCTACTAATGAATAGGGAAAAGGGAGAGATAGAGAACTTGAAAGGGAAACCTAAGATAAAAATAGTGATGCACCTAAAATATGGTTGATCCACTCTATACCTAAGCTCTTAAAACAGTAATGAAATAAGGGAAAAATTAGATATAAGACTCCAAATATCTATCATACATTAGTATTTCATGCAAAGGTCCACCAAATGATCAAAAGCTAAGGGAAGTGATGGAAAGGTCTAATGCAAAACACTAACCAGTCATAACATCCACATGTGGGCTTTAATCAAAATATATTTGAACACTAAACATGACCTGTAGAACAGGATAACTACTAACTAGGTGAGATCAAGACTTGACAAGGGAGAAAATATCTACCACATATGAAAATCAATTGACAAGAACACACTAGGTAAAACACAATGAAATATGAATACATTCTTCTATTTATTTCAAGAGGATATAATCTCCATCTAGGTAAAGTTTAGTCATGCCCAAGAGAGAGATCAGAGGGATACATTTTTGGGCTTAAAAGCCTCTATGTATAGTAGAAAAAGAGAAAGAGAGAGATGGGAACATGCGTAAAAGAGTGGAGAAAGTGTCCCCATGATCAAGGAATGAGGTGGTAGTTTATTGATTCTTTTCCTTACACATGTCTTCTTCCAATCAGTATCAATCCTTATCAATAGGCTAACTTCCTTTTATTTCAATAGTGCTCGAGCTCCTCTCATTGGATGAGAGATCCACTAGAAGACAAGGGTTTGTTCTACATGGTGATAAAATATATTTGAATAGATTTAATGCCATTAACTACTTCTCCAACTACCAGTTCACCACCTTGGGGCCCTAAGCCCATTTGAATTGCTTATGAGGATCAAATCCTCAAATCTTGAAACTAATAGTACCATGACATGAATGGTAGTTAGTACCTAATTTATCGATGATAGAGCCACATTGAGAGATGAGACCCTTTATAGTAATCACATATCTACTCCATTTCCATGTTTATATCATAGGTCCATTCTATAGATAGAAAACCAATATAAGATTATTGGTTTCCTATAGTTATCATATTGATGTAGACCTATATACTACTTAGCCTCATTTTTGATCCAAATAGGTATAAATAGACCCATTATGTCTTTATAAGATTCAAGAATTCACCATATGAATAAATACCTTTAATAATGGTGAACATAGTTATAGAATAAACCCTAAAATCTATAAAATGTTGTACCAAAGGTCCATATTAAGTCCTAATGGTGGTCCTCTATGTCATTGATCACTTTGGATACATCAGTGTGTCCCTTTAATGACATTTAGCTAAGCTCCAATGGTGACATGATGACCCTATAATACCTATTTGCCTTGGTTTGACCCTAGTCACATGCTCAACCTCTTATTGAATATCCCTTAGTCTTTCAACTTTGAACCTTTCTCTTTGTTTTGATTTTTATGAGATGCACATGGACCATTTATATTTTTGGGAGCCTAATGAGATAATGATACTTAGAAATATCTTTCCTATCCTTCAAATACACTGACCCTATTGACCTCTCTCACACCATTAGATCATGTTATATGATGCAAAATGAGCCCTTGATATAGATCCTATGACCTTTGGACTTTAACTCACACTTGTATAAAGCAATTCGAGCCTTCAATCTTTTTAGGCCCACATTCTTATCAGTTATTATGCACCATTGGATCATTGGTATGATTTAACATTGATCATTGATCTAGATAAGACTCACCTTCTTGTTAGTCACCTCACACCATTGGATATCTACTTGGTTGATTTGCACCATCAGATCTTGACCAACTTGTATCTCTTTAAATGGATTTAAACCAAGGACCTTTTGACTAGTTTATCCCTAATGTGAACTGTTAGATCTCATGTGTTAGTATGTGATCTCATGTAGACCGTTAGATCTTGATTAAATTTAAACCTTTTAAGGAAATTTTGAACCCAAATGATTACTTTACATCTCTTGAACTTGATGTTAGCACAAATGCCTTATGCTATAAGTCCAAATTTGAATGCTCATAACCTAGGCTAGAAAACTTACACAGGAATGAAATTTATAGAACATGTTCTTCACATGAAGAATTCCATGGTACTTCAAATTTTTGGCTCTTAAGTCTTTTTGGGGTGATTTTATTAAATTTTCAAAAATGCTACTCCATTCATTTCTCTATGACATCCTAGTGATGGTTTGGTCCTTAAACTTTGACAAATTCATCCTTTGATTAATCTTTCAAGGTTCTGATGGATTATTCAGATTTATAAAATCTAGTCCATACTCCTAAATGCTCAGACACCATGCAACTTTCTTAAATCCTATTATTTATAACTCTATACCTATTTCAAGCCTTTGATCCACTCATTCCATAAACCATGTAATATCTTTAAATGTGGACCAAAATTGGCCAACATCTTTGGTGACTCATAGGGGTTGCATGCCTATATTTACAATATAACCCAGACCATTAGCCTTTTCTAGTCCACAAGGCATGGAGCCTCTTATATGGTTCAATATATTGACCTAGATATAAAATTGGATACTAATCTTTCTCTAACCCCTCTTGAAACAAATGAGGAGAAAAAAAAGAGCAAAACAAAATAGAGTGCCTAAGGAACTTATTGAAGGGAAAATAATCAAATGGAAACTAATCTATCAAAGCAAGGACCACTAGCTTAATGTGATAAAACAACACTTAGAGGAAAATAAACAACTAATTTTGTATAAGGAACCTAACTAACTAAAACAAAGCATGATCCATCTGGATCAAAAGGAAAACTCATAAGCTCACCTAGTCTAAGATATGGTACATGTTGCCAAGTAGGATATTAATTGAACATGAAACTTGATGAGGAATTCCTCTTACCTACCAATTCTATTTGCATCTCTTGGAGTGACTCATCAATAGAAAACTTGTCACCAATAAAGATAAATAGATCTTGTTTTTTAGGATTCTTCTCATACTACTTATCAGCTACAATCTCTATAAGTGACACCTTATTTCAGCATTGTCCTTGAGTCTTTTTGGCACTTTTAGTGACCTTATTCTATTTATTTTCATTTTCAAGATCATCAAGATATTTAAGGAGTTGAGAATGGCCAACCCCATCTTCATCATGGCCTTTAATGAGTGACTCTATATCAAATTGCTCATGAACCTACTTTCCCATGAGCAACATGTCTTTGCCAAGTACCTCAAACCCTTGCAGAGGTTTTATGTACAACAACTAATCATCTAAGAGTGGTTTAAAATTAGGCTTAGGTATTGAGTCATCTTCAAGAGAAAAAACTTCTACCTTGGTCTCAAGATACTTGCTACTGGTGAACACTTAAAGCTCTCCCATGAAGCTATGGTATAACTGCTGCCATGAATCCTCTTTAACCTGCTTGTCAAAGGCTACCACCCCTTGCTCATGATTAATTAAAGGTAAAAACTAATTATGTATGTCCTCTTGAAATATGT
Source organism: Torreya grandis (assembly GCA_037957365.1). Lineage (NCBI taxonomy): Eukaryota > Viridiplantae > Streptophyta > Pinopsida > Cupressales > Taxaceae > Torreya > Torreya grandis. Next base: position 2,164,716 of record JARHVA010001626.1, read on the forward strand.
TCTCTTCTTCTTGGTTTTTGATGAGCATAAGAGAAGGTTCTTTCATAAGTGATGACATAACATAATTACGATCCATGATGTGAGGTAGCCTCCAACATGACATGTTCTCAAGCTCTTGAAGAAGGATAGGTATAGCTTGAGGAAGACTTGGAATCAAAGGAGGTATACTAGGGATAGGATTTTTTGGATGAGGCTATTTAGATTGGGTTTCATATTTCTACCACCTCTCTAATCTATCTATCCACCATTGGATGAGAGTTCTCATTTCATAAAACTCATCATTAATAACACCATATTAGACATCTTATTCAAATAACATCCACTTACCTATCAAAATTTGAACTAACTCCCTCATACTCTCTATGAGATGAAAAGGGATCACATCAATTTATCTATCCCATTTTCTCATCACCTCTTCAGATTTTAACATATTTGGCTTTAATGTTAACATGGATGTGGTAGCAGAAACATAGTTTTGGCAAGGTTGGCTAGAGGGATAGGTAGGTGCATATGAAGGATATATAGGCTCATTGTAGGCCTGATTAATCTCATATAAGTTATGAATACCATACTAAGACTACTAATAAGGAGGTGAAAGATAGGGGTATTCACCATAGTTTTCCATAATAACCTCATATATTAAATGAGATGTAAGAACTGACTAAATTATTTAATGAAACATACCTAGTTTGCTCATAACTAGAAGCTTTGGTTTGGAGTCACCATTGGTGATAACTTATTTAATTCCAAAATATGATCAAAGGAAAGACACATGAATATCTTCCCACTCTTTTGGACCTTGGTCCCACTGAGTGTGCTAGTTTAGATTACACCCTAGTTGGGAAAGGGATTGTTTAGGTCCTCTACCCAAATCTATCTCAACATGGGAATGACCCCAAGCTATGGGTATCCTATAGTGGGGTCATACCTCTAGGATTTTTAATGAGGCTATCTCTTTTAATGCATTATTTTAGCTCATTTACACTACTAAGGCCTACTAATGACTAGGGAAAAGGAAGAGAGAGAGAAATTGAAAGGAAAACCTAAGCTAACAATGATGATGTACCTAAAATATGATCGATCCACTCTATGCATAAGCTCTTAAAAAAATAATGAAAGAAGTAAAAGACTAGATTTAGGACTCCAAATACCTATCATACATCAATATATCATGCAAAGGTTCAACAAATGATCAAAAGAAGATGGAAGTGATGGAGAGGACTAATGCAAGACATTAACCAGTCACAATATCCACATGCAAGCTTTAATCAAAAGATATTTAAACACTAAACATGACTTGTATAACAAGATAACTACTAACTATATGAGATCAAAACTTGACAATGGAGAGAAGCTCTACCACATATGCAAATCAATTGAGAGGAACACACTAGATAAAACATAATGAAATCTGAATATAGTCTTCTATTCATTTCAAGAGTTACAAGCTCCATCTTGATAGAGTTTAATCATGACCAAGAGAGGGATCAAAGGGATACATTTTTGGGCTTAAAAGCCTCTATATATAACATAAAAATAGAAAGAGAGGGATGGGAACATGCATAGGATAGTGGAGAAAGGGTCCCCATGATCATGGAATGAGGTGCTAGTTAATTGATTATTTTCCTTACACATGCCTTCTTCCAATCAGGATCAATCCTTATCAACAAGCTAACCTCCTTTTATTCCAATAGTCCTCTATATCCTCTTATTGGCTAAGAGATCCACTAGAAGACAAGGGTTTATTTTGAATGGTGACAAAATGTATTTGAATAGAATAAATTCCCTAAACTACTTCTTCATATACCAGTTTGTCACTTTGGGGCCTTAATCCCACTTGACTTGCTTATGAGGATCAAATCATCAAATCTTGAAACTGATAGTGCTATGATATGAACATTGATTAGTACCTATTTTGTTAATGATAGAGGCACATCATAGATGAGACCCTTTGCATTAATCACATATCTACTCCATTTCTATGTTTAGATCATAGGTCCTTTCTATAGGAGGAAAACCAGTCTAAAATTATTGGTTTTCTTATAGTTTTCATATTGATGTAGACCTATAGCCTACATAACCTTATTCTTGATCCAAATAGGTCTAAAGAGACCCATTATGTCTTTGTAAGAACTGAGAGTTCACCATATGCACATATCCATTTAAGAATGGCAAACACTATTATAGAACAAACCTTGCAAGCTATAAATTGTTAAACTAGAGGTCCATATTAAGTCCTAATGGTGGTCCTTTATGTAATTGATTACTTTGGATACATTAGTGTGTCCCTTTAATGGTATTTAGACAAGCTCCAATAGAGACAAGATGGACCTACAATAACTATTTTCCCTATTTTGACCTTGGTCACATGCTCAACCTCTTGTAGAAGATCCTTTAGTCTTTCAACTTTTAACCCTGCTCATTGATTTGATTTGTATGACATGTATGTGATCCATTGATTTTATTAGAAGCTTAATGAGCTAATGACACTTGGTAATCTCTTACCTATCCTTAAAATACACTAACCCTATTAACCTTACTCACACCATTAGATCATGTTGTATGATGCAATATGAGCTCTTGATCTAGATCCTCTAACCTTTAGACTTTAACTGACACCATTGGATCAAAATGTATGAAATAACATGAGCCTTCAATCGTCTTGGGCCCAATTTCCTATTAGTTCTTATGTACCATTGGATCATTGGTACAATTGAACTCTAATCATTGATCTAATTAGACCCACCTTCTTATTAGTCACCTTGCACTATTGGATCTCTGCTTGGTTGATTTATATCATTAGATCTTGTCCAACTTGTATCTTTTTAAAGGGATTTAACCCAAGGACATTTTTACTAGTTTGACCCCAACACAAACTTTTAGATCTCATGTGTCAGTATATGAGCTCATGCGGACCATTAGATCTTGATCAAATTTAAACCTTTTAAGGAACTTTTAAACCCAAATAGTTACTTTATGGATTTTGAACTTGACGTTAGTGTGAATGTCTTATGATGCAGGTCCAACTTTAAATGCTCATAACTTGGGTTAGAAAACTTGTGTAGGCATGAAATTTGTAGAACACATTTTTGGCATGAAGAAATCCATGACACTATAACCTTATAGATCATGAGGCTTTATGAGGTGCATTTATTAAATATTTAAATAGGTTACTTCATTCATTTTTCAGGATGTCCTAGTGATGGTCTGATCCTTAAACTTCATCAAATTCATCCTTTTATCAATCTTTCAAGGTTCTGATGGATTCTTTAAATTTATGCAACCTGGTCCATGCTCTTAAATGCTCGAACACCATGAAACTTGCTTGGATCCTCTTTTTTGTAACTCTAGACCTGTTTCAATCCTTTAATATACACATTCCATTAAACCATGTAAAATATTTAAATGTGGACCAAAATTGGCTAACAATAATCTTATGTTTGTGTTTGTCCATCATAATTTGCAATTGGGTATCAAACATGATTTATTAAATTTACGCAGTAACCAACTGAAATTATTTGGCCAAGGCACCATCAAACCATTTTATAACCCTCACCACTTTTTCCATAGTATTCAAGAAAAGAGGTGGTGTTATTTATCAAATCATTCCACCACTCAATCCAACTATCAGTATAAGGTGGGTGTGGTAGTAGGTTTTAGACTTGAGAAATGAGTCAGATGGTACCCTCATCATTAGGGATTAACATGTTCATGAAAAATTAAGTACTAGGGATTTTATATAGGCCACCTCACCAATATAAATAGAAATTTATGGGGCTATGGTCAAAAGGAAGAATCTCAAGGTGGATGGTGACAAATTTACCACAAGAAGTGTGAAATTAAACATTTGTTTATTGTCAAGTATTACATGATCAATTCTTTCAAAAAAATGATAAGAACCAAGTCATAAATTAGAAAACATAAAATAAGGGTTCAAGATCAATGAATTCAACCTACAGAGAAGCTCTGATTACCCCATTCATTTTTAAATTAAAACTAGGAATCATGATTCAAAAAACACCACCACATTAATAAAATGCCTTATTTATCTTAAAATATATGCATATAAAATAGTTGTAAAAAAACATTTATCAACCAATCATCACCATAATGATGCTCTTTATCGGCAATCATTAGGCATGTATACATTTAAGAACCCAATAGAATGACCATCAATATCATGGGCAACCCATATTACATGATGCAATGAGTCTTTTCCTGATGTAATGAATGAAGAGAAAAATGTTAGGGAAACTAATATAATAGTGTTTCCATGTCCATCCTCATGCCATGTGGAGTATTACATGCATCTAAACAAATACACTTTAGATAAGTTTGTAGAAGAAAGCCTACAACCTTAAAATTTTGAAAATAAATAATATCCAAGGCACCAATCCACTGTCATGCAGATCACATAGATAATTTTTAGGACTCTATGAAACCTAAAAATTCCATGAAATAATATTCATAAGGAGGAATCCTCTATTAGTGTAGGTTTTTATTTTTCCCTATTTTTTAATTAGGGAAATTTTATTTTTGTGCATACATGGAGTTTTCCTACATTTGTGGGATAGGTTAGCTTATGTGGAGATGTGTGTCATAGATGTGTCATAGGTGTCATAAGTAACTCCCTTGTTGGGAGTTACTTCTCTATTATTAGCACCTTGTCACCACGTTTCATGGAGGAGTTATAGTCTATTCTTGGGGTGCCTTGGCCACCTTTTGTGGAGGAGTTACATACTCTCCTATATGTATTCTTCACTTTGGCCATCTCATGTTAATCAGATTTTGGTTTTCTCCATTTTGTCTTGTGTAATTTATCTTCTTGTGTAATTTTCAAATTGCTTTAGCATCTATGTGGTGTGCACTTGCTTCATCTCATGTGATCACATCTCCATTGCACTTTCATTATCCAGATTCTAGAAACAACTCTGATATGGTATTAGAGCCACTCCAGTAATTGTGTGTCTAGTTATGCTATTAGTTTATTTTGAAATTCTTACTTTGCTTCCTTAGTAATTTTTTTGTTTAACTCCATTTCATTTGAGAGTTTTGGTAGAGTTTTTTGAAAACTCATTCAAATCCATATGGAAACTTGTTTAAAAAATTACTTTTGAGTTACAATTTGCCAAGACATCTTGTTTAGATCTATTGTGGCTTCAACAAGGCAGTGGAATTTATTTATTTTTGGTCACTCTATAGGAAAAAGATAGATCTTTGAAATCTATTTCTACTTCTTAGATGTTGGAGGGGCTAACTTTATTGCAAGCTATTGGGCACCATTATTGTGTGCAAGGAGGAGCAACACTCCATGTAGTCAGTCTAGGTGCAACACTCCACACAGTCAGTCCAGGCACAACACTCCACGCAGTCAGTGCAGGTGCAACACTCCATGCAGACTATTCTACAATGCCACGTAGACTGGTCAAGCATTCTTTTGGTCATAGCATGAGCTTCTGGTCACAGATCTAAAAGTTGTAGCCATGTGGAGGGTGAAGAAAAGCTAAAAGAAGTCCATGGCGACTTGAACTGAGCATTGGTAATTGTTTTTTTATGTTTTTTGACTTTAATGACTTTACAGTGTCAGTTAGTACGTTAGAAAACAAGTAAGTTGAAAACATGTTTAAAAAGAGCAATTTAGAGTTTTTTTAAACTTGTATCTTCAACCTATGAAGATGAAGGGTGAGGCCCAGGTTGGCAAGAGGCCAATTGCCCCTCACAAAAACCTCTTTTGAATTCCTCACTCCATGCCAAATCCAATGAGTGGTTGGAAGGCCATTTTCTCTCTCAAAACAGGCTTTTTAAAAATGTTTTAGTGCTTTTTTTGTAAAAACACTAGTTTATAGGAAGATTAAACTTTTAATATCTTGCAAATGGTAGCTCAGTTTTGGGTGTTTTAATTCCATTATCCATAGTGTAGGATTGTTATTTGTTAAAAATGCACTAGTTTATAAAGTGCCAAATTTTTTTGGGTCTCTCAGGACGCATTTTCGATTGAGTCCGACATCCTATTTGCTTTAAGTCTTGCACTGATTGCTCTAAGATGCATTATCGGCTGAGCTCGATGTCTTTTGAGCATGAACTTGCATATTTGGGGAGGGCTCAACATTTTGGGGGGGGTGTGATTGCTTTTCACAACTTGTAAATCTTTGCTTTCATTCTCCTTTTTGCATAAATTCACAACTTACAATCAACACAACTTCATCTAAATTCAGCTTAAAATGGACTCTTTCAACTTAAACCCTTAACACCCTTCAACTATCATGAATGGAAGGTTAAAATGTCAATCATTCTTAGAAGCAAAGGGTTGTATAGGATCACCATGGGTACTGAAGTAGAACCCAAAACTAATGCTAAAAAGGTCAAGTGGTACAACCGTAGTGATGAAGCCTATGGATTACTGAGCTTGTCCGTGTCTCTAGAACTTCTCTTCCATTTAGAAACCACAAAGACTCCCAAAGACATATGGGACACCTTAAAACTCTTATTTGGGAAGCTTGATGAGATGAGAGGTCATGAGCTCAAAAATGAGCTCATAAGTCTAAGTCTTAACAACTTTGACACCCTACGGGACTTCTTCACTAAGTTTAAGTTTCTTAGATTGCAATTGAAAGAATGCAGGATAGAAAATAAAGATGATCAACTCATCCTTTCTATTCTCACAAAGTTAGGTCCAAGCTATTCAGTCTTTGTCTCCACTTTCCATGCCATAAAAAGTGCCCTTAGAACTACATGGAAAATGCCTTCTTTGGATTCATTCATTGCCAACTTGACTAGGGAGCAAGATAAGCTAATTCAAATGGGCACAATGAAGTCTACTCAACCCCAATCTTTGATAGCTGGAAATGGTAAGGATAAGACTTTAATAAAGGAGAAGAAGAAAAAGAACAAGGACCAGGAGAAGAAGAAAGAAAACAACAATCTTGCCAAAAACAACACTGAGTCTTCCTCCTCCAATGCTAAACCTAATAAGGAGAAGGTTAAGTGTGCCTATTGTAAAAAGATAGGGCATGATGAACACAAATGCATGAAGAAACAAATAAATCACCCAAATCATCTTCTAGAGAAGAACAACATAGGTGTTCCTGAGTCCATCAAGCAGAATTCATCTACCCAAGATTCTACCAAGGCAAAAGGCAAGGGTAAGGAGAAAGAAAAGGGCAAGGCCCTTGTAGCTACAACAACTTCTACATCTTCATGGGTCATTGATTCGGGTGCTTCTCACCACATGGGCTCTTCACTAATTGAGTTTTCATCTTTAGAGCCTTGTAACATGACTTCAATTAGTTTGGGTGATGACACATTAGTTTCTATTGTAGGTGTTGGTTGAATATTTTGTCTATCAGCGTACTGATAAATAAAATAGGTCTGATCAGCCAAAGTAGGAAGATTAGTCATCCAAATGTGTAAGTTTATCACATCAGAAGGAGACTACTCTCTCATCTCATCAAGGGGAGGTTCCCTGTAGATATGCTATATATATGTATAAATAAAAAATAATACTCAAGGATAGGACAAGGCATTCATCTCTCTTTCTTTAGAGATGATGTGTACAAAACAAAGGAAAAACTCAAGGGAAATTATAGACATCACTCCTCTTCTTTCAAAATAACTATTTAGCCAACCATAAGAATACTCCTGGAAATAAAAGCAAAATGTAATTGAGGGTATGGTAACCAACAAATTGAGACACAACACAAAGTCTCTACCTAAAATGCTCAAGAGTAATATACGAAGGGCAATGAGGGCACACAGTCTTCTCAAAGTCCTTTACACAGTAATGAAAAGAAAACACACTGAAGGAAGCTATGGGGGCACAAAGTCTCTTAGTTAATTCTTCAAGACACCTTCCTGACTAAGTTTACTAATCCTGCTTGTTAAATCAATTCAACAAAAAATAAATCAAGGAAATAGACATAAGAATAGTTTCCTCAACAACAAAGATATCATAGCACAAAGTCTGAAAAAGTCCCTTGCTTTCTTATTCCACTAATAAAATATGATCAATAGACTGAGTACAAAGTCTCAATGATGCCTCTCAATTTGGGCAAAGTTTCATTCAGATTGTCAAAAAAGAGATCCAATTACAATGAAAGAAAGTCCCTTATATAGCCACTTCAAGGACTCAGGAACAGTAATACATCATGATGCGTTGGGAACTGTTAGGAAGATAGGTTGGAAGTTTGGGGCATTTTACCCATTTGATCTTCTCAATGTAGATAAACAAGTCGTGTAATTGAAAGATTACAACTTTCAATGTCCACCTGGTGGTCTGATCTTGTCCTCATTGCTCCTCCTTTTTTGTTTAATTAAATCAAGCCCTAGATTCATCCATTGTTCTGTCTTTCCTCACTTTTAGCTGGTTTTGGTCTTGCATTTTGGAAATGCATTCGAGTCTATGAATTCAAAGGATCAACAACTATTTCATTGTCTTTAATTTGACATTCATGCTTCCATCACTATGTTTCCAATGGTTAGTTGGTTGTGTTGAATTTGACGTCTTCGAGCATGTCACCCCTTGGTCCTCTTTCAGCTTTCGGCTTTCTTCCAGGTACTTTTTTGGATTGGACTTGGCCTTTTAGGCCTTAAGAAATGGTCTGTGTCAAGTCAGAATAGTCCTTCACTTTGACCGCTGAGAGTCCCCTGCAAGGGCACTTACCCTTCGGGGTCCTTCAGTAGCCCTTTGCCTTGGCAGTTCCCATAGATAAATCCCTGGGCTTTCTATTTGAGGCTTCCTTCAGGCAAATGTTTCCCGTAGACATTTACCTAGGGAAAATTCCCGCAGACAAATCCTCAAGGAAATTTCTCGTGGACAAAAGTCTGGGGAAAATTCTCGTGGACAAAAAGTCCATGGAAATGTTGACTGTTCTTTGAAAATTCCTTCAGGGTCCTTCAGCCATTTAGAATTCTTTTAGGCTTTTTGTTTGAAGCAATTCCTTCGAATAACAATCTGAAAGAATTAAGTCTTAGTCAATTTTTTAAATGCCTTAAACAAATTTGAAAGACTTACCTTTCAGCTTTCTTGAAAAATGACCCTTCTAAAGGGTGCTTTTATTGATTAAGTGTCCTCCACAAGGGCACTTGTCCTTTGAGAAGTCTCCTTTTGCATTAAACCATCCCTTTGAACTTTGAAGTTGAACTAATTAGTTGAACCAATCGGTTGAACCAAAAATGGTTCAAGCTAATGGTTTAATAAATGAAACAAGCCAATGAACTAAACATTGAACCAAACATTATGAACTTGCTTTTGAACCAATAGTTGAACCATTTCATTGAACCAAATGATTGAACCAATCCATTGAACTAGTTCAATGGTTCAATGAAGCACGCCGAGCCCCTTTGAACCAAAGGCCGATGAACCGTCCAATGAGCCAAGTGATTGAATCGAGTGAATGAACCTACTATTGGACCTATTCATTGAACCAAGTTTTGGTTCAATGGTTCAAACAAAGCTTTGAAAAAATGTCTTTGAACTTACTATTGAACTTGTAGATGTTGAATTGTTCCTTTGGTTGAACCTGCCATTGAACCTTGAACCCGTTGAACCTTTGAACCAAGCCAATGAACTAAACATTGAACCAAACATTATGAACTTGCTTTTGAACCAATAGTTGAACCATTTCATTGAACCAAATGATTGAACCAATCCATTGAACTAGTTCAATGGTTCAATGAAGCACGCCGAGCCCCTTTGAACCAAAGGCCGATGAACCGTCCAATGAGCCAAGTGATTGAATCGAGTGAATGAACCTACTATTGGACCTATTCATTGAACCAAGTTTTGGTTCAATGGTTCAAACAAAGCTTTGAAAAAATGTCTTTGAACTTACTATTGAACTTGTAGATGTTGAATTGTTCCTTTGGTTGAACCTGCCATTGAACCTTGAACCCGTTGAACCTTTGAACCAAAGTGGTTCAATGGTTCAATAGATCAATTATTCAAGCCACCTTGATTTGGCCAAGTGTCCTTGAAGTAGATGAATCAATTGAAGTGATTGAACTTTGAACCTTGATGAAGAGTTTAACTCTTGCTAAAGACATTGAACTTGTTGAACCTTGAACCTGTTGAACCTTTGAACCAAAGTGGTTCAATGGTTCAACAGTTCAGTGGTTCAAGTCTCTTTTTGTACTCAGATGCTTGCCAATGGAGATTTTCAATTGAACAAAAGCTTTGAACCAATCTCTAAAAATGACTAAGTGTTGAAAACTAATTATTTTGATTGAAACCCCCTGTAGAAACCTTTGAACCTGTATAAATGAACCTGCCTATAGAGTCTGTAGAAACAAAGTCCGTAGAAATCAACATGTAAAACCCATTAAACTTGACCTATAAAGTCTATAGATTTTCTGAGAAGCTTGGAAAATGAGGAATCTGAATGTCTAGGACAAATTTTTGGAAATGGAAGATACAATTTTGGTCTGTAGGACCAAAATAGTTCAAATGTTGTCCCAGAAATGACTACTACTTTTAGGGGACAATAGCTGGCTCTAGTTGGAGAACTTCTATCAATTGCAAAATGAATTGAAAGCAGTAGAATCTAGAATCTCGAGTGTCTTCAAGTATACCATTGGGTTATGGAGTCATGCTACCCAGAAATGAAAGGCTCTAAAAATGGAAACAAACAAAACAAAATAGAATTAAAAACCATACAAATATACATATATATAGATGGAATGATTTGATACTTCAAGATTTGAAGTATTTCAGATGTTTCATTTTGGGAGACAATGAAAATGATGTTCTATATTGGTAAACCAATAAGAAACCATTTTGTCCCCAGAAACAGTGATAGGCGAATGAAGCTCTCCACGTGGAAATTGTTTTTTTGCATCTTCCTATTGAATCTTTCTTCTTCTTGTTCCAAAGCAGGATGTGGTCTTCAAACCAAAAACCATCACTCCTTGCTTTCTTGGTGACAGATTCCTTTGCCTAATTTTGATTTGCAATAGCATGATCCACCATCATATATTGCTATTCTGCTAGTTCAGTCTAGTACATGATTGGATCATCCAAGTCAAACTCCTAACAAACTATCAGATTATCATCTCCTTTGATGTGAAGGAGTTTGACTTTTCATCTTGAGTAATTTTCAATTTAGGCAATAGAGATTCACATCCAGCTGTGTTATTGGTGTTGTTGACTTGTAAATTACATGAAGGAAGAATATCTCTTTGAGGAGATATCAACACAGTCCCAACTCCATCATTGGTGGAAGAATTGCTACCATCATCAGAAGCTGATCTCTTATCAGATTTCTCTTCATTAGAGATGGAAGATCCTTCCTTGTTTATAGTGTGCTCTACCAATTCTCATGAAGTCTTGTTTGGATCAATTCCTAGATTGTTTGCTATAGGACTTTCATCTATAGGAACATGAGCATCCTCTATGGTAAAGAAATAATTACCCCTGCCTGAAGATTCAAACAAAATTTGTGCTGCAGGGGATGATGTTTGGGTAACCACATATTTTGCCTCCTTTTCAAGGAGTAATCTCCTCATCACGCCTTGGACAAGGATCCTTGCCTTAGATAGATCCATGTTCATTTCTCCTCCCACGTCCTTGCAAAAATTTCATCCAAGCAAAATGCCATAGGATGCTGGAACATCAACCACTAGGATAGTCATCTTAATCCTCTTGTTTGAAAAGGTCATGAATTTTAATTGGGCATCTTTGATTTGCCCCAACAATGGTACTTGCTTGTTTTTCATAGAGAAACATCTCCCAAATGTCTTGGTTAGTGTGAGACCAAGAGACTTAGTGACTTTAGCAGGCATGACATTGTCAGATGCACCTGAGTCTATAATACAATTACTCAGCTTGTGGCCATTGATTAACAAGGAAACATAGAAGGGTTCTATTTTTTTAGGAGCACCTAGAGGAGTAGTGCCCAGATTATTTGGAATATGCATGTTCTTTGGAGAATCAAGAATTAACTTTTTAGCCTTTTATCTTATAAGGATGGTTTGATTTTTAACATATTAAACCAGCTTATTCAGTTGATCTGGATTAGATTGCAAGTATTCAAATTTAGACATCTATATTTTTGTCTTCTTGACATGATCAATTATGTCAAATGGTTGAATCGAGCTAGGTATAGAGAAAGGTACTTCATCTTTTTGAGTTTTAGGAGGGATGAGAGGTGGGCTAGTTTGTGAATTAGAAGTAGAATGAGAAAGCACAATTGATGTATTTACCTTTTGAGTGATTATTGGATCTTTTGGTTGAAAAGGCAGATTAGTTCCACACTTGACAATTGTGACTACTGGCTGTGGTTGCTCTTCTATCTTCTCTTTATCAGCTTACTAGACTGATTGGTTTTTGGATCTGGTAAACACTGCATATGATCCATCTAAATCTTCTCCTTTGCTTTCGGGTTCATCTTGGTAATTCAGGAAATCAATATGGGAGTCACTAGCTGATTCTTCTTGATTGTCTTCAATGATATTAGCATTATTTTCCTGATTCAATTCAGGCTGGAAAGAAAACTCTGATTCTACTTCAAGGTATCCCATTGCTAAATTGGTTAGAGGAGCTTCTAAGGCAAGTTTTCCTTGTGGGGCAGGAAGGCAATTTTGTTGTCCTTGGTTCCTAGCAACATTGCCTTGATATGACTGATTTGGGAATGTCCTTCTGTATTTAGGAGCAAAAGACATTCCTTGAGCCATTTGCTTCTTAAGAACAAGGATCTCATTTGCTAATTTCTACACCATTGGATCTGTGGTGCTTGTAGATGCAAATTTAGAAGATGATAAAGCTCTGTTTCTATTTGGATCTCTTCTTATCTTCCCTGCTAAGATGAGATCATCTTCTACTTTAGTGGCCAAAAGTTGAGCTGTAGTGAGATCTATTTGACCAGCACATCTCAAGAGGAAACTGACTTCAGGTAGCTAAGAATTAATGAAAAAGCATTTGAGATTCTCAACTGTAGGTCGAGCAATGACAAGAATTCTATTTCTCAATTTGTCAAATTTAGCTATGAAGTCTCTCATAGGCTCATGAGGCTCTTTCTTCATCTTTGTAAGTTGAGCTAGAAGTGTATGTGCATCTTTTATAGGTTTGAATCTGGCTTCAAACTTAGCTTTAAGAGTATTCTAATTAGTCACAGACCGAGCCTATAGATGGTAAAACCAATCTATAGTAGCACCTTGTAATGTTTCAACAAAAAGCTGACTGCTACATCTTCAAATTCTACTCTGATTACTCCACAAGCTATACTGAATGCTGTAATGTGTTCATCAGGATGAACTTTCCCATCACCATAGAATTTAGGGAAATTCTTCCTAGAATTGCGTGAAAGCTCATGTAGAGGAGTAAGATTGAGAGGACCAAAAGCATTACCCTAGGGGCCTTGAACTACCATTATAGGATTCTAAAAGGGAGGGATAACAAATCTCAAAGGGGTAATTATAGGCACAACTTTATGAACAACAAAAGTAGATACTTCACTTGGTAATGGAGATCTGGCTTTAGTAGGAGGGAAGCTCTTAGTTCATTAGAGATGGGATGGTGAAGGAAACAGATCAAAATCACTTTGCTATACCGGCTTGAACATAGGATCAATGATACCTTTAGCCCTTTGCCTTCGTGTATACCTTGAATCTACTAGATTGTAAAACAAAAGTGGAAAATAATTGACCTTGCTTCAGTTAAAGCTTGGGGCTTTAAACTGTGCATTCTTTCCTAGTTGGTGTAGAGTTGAATGGAATGGATAGACTATAAATGGATAATGGGTATATCCCCAGCGAAGTCACCAAAAATTGTTGGTTGAATATTTTGTCTATCAGCATACTGATAAATAAAATAGGTCTGATTAGCCAAAGTAGGAAGATTAGTCATCCAAATGTGTAAGTTTATCACATCAGAAGGATACTACTCTCTCCTCTCATCAAGGGGAGGTTCCCTGTAGATATGCTATATATATGTATAAATAGAATATAATACTCAAGGATAGGATAAGGCATTCATCTCTCTTTCTTCAGAGATGATGTGTACAAAACAAAGGAAAAACTTAAGGGAAATGACAGATAACACTCCTCTTCTTTCAGAAGAACTATTTAGCCAGCCATAAGAATACTCTTGGAAATAAAAGCAGAATGTAACTAAGGGTATGGTAACCAACAAATAAAGACACATCACAAAGTCTCTACCTAAAATGCTCAAGAGTAATATATGAAGGGTAATGAGGGCACAAAGTCTTCTCAAAGTCCTTTACACAGTAATGAAAATAAAACACACTGAAGGCAACTATGGGGGCACAATGTCTCTCCACAATTAATTCTTCAAGACACCTTCATGACTAATTTTACTAATCCTACTTGTTAAATCAATGGAATAGAAAATAAATCAAGGCAATAGACATAAGAATAGTTTCCTCAACAACAAAGATATCACAACACAAAGTCTAAAAAATTCTCTTGCTTTCTTATTTTAGTAATAAAATATGATCAAAAGAATGAGCACAAAGTATCAATGATGCCTCTTAATTTGGGCAGAGTTTTGTTCAGATTGTCAAAAAAGAGATCCAATTATAATGAAATAAAGTCCCTTATATGGCCACTTCAAGAAGGACTCGAGAACAGTAATACATCATGATGCGTTGGGAACTGTTAGGAAGATAGGCTAGAACTTTAGGGAATTTTACCCATTTGATCTTCTCAATGTAGATAAACAAGTCGTGTAATTGAAAGATTACAACTTTTAATGTCCACTTGGCAGTCTAATCTTGTCCTCATTGCTCCTTTTTTGGTTAATTAAATTGGGCCTTGGATTCATCCGTTATTCTATCTTTCCTCACTTTCAGTTGGTTTTGGTCTTGAATTCTAGAAATTCATTCGAGTCTATGAATTCAAAGGATCAATAGCTATTTCATTGTCTTCAATTATACGTTCATGCTCCCATCATTATGTTTCCAATAGCTAGTCGGCTGTGTTGAATTTGACATCTTTAGGTGCGTCACCCCTTGGTCCTCTTTTAGCTTTCAACTTTTAGCTAGGTACTTTTCTGGATTGGACTTGCCCTTTCATGCCTTAAGAAATGGTCTATGTCAAGTCAAAATAGTCCTTCACTTTGACTACTAAGAGTCCCCCGTAAGGGCACCTACCCTTAGGGGTCCTTCGATAGCCCTTTGCCTTGGCAGTTCCTACAGATAAATCCCTGGGCTTTCTATTTGAGGCTTCCTTTGGGAAAATGTTTCTCACAGAAATTTCCCAAAGGAAAATTCCCATGGACAAATCCTTGGGGAAAATTCCCATGGACAAAAAGTCCATGAAAATGTTGACTGTTCTTTGAAAATTCCTTCAGGGTCCTTCAGCCATTTAGAATTCTTTCAGTTTTTTTGTTTGAAGGAATTCTTTCAAAAAAAAATATGAAAGAATTAAGTCTTAGTCAATTTTTTAAATGCCTTAAACAAATTTGAAAGAATTACCTTTTGGCTTCCTTGAAAAATGACCCTTTCGAAGGGTGCTTTTATTGATTAAGTGTCCTCTGCAAGGGTACTTATCCTTCGAGAAGTCTCCTTTTACATTAAACCATCCCTTTGAACTTTGACGTTGAACCAATCGATTGAACCAAAAATGGTTCAAGCCGATGGTTCAATAAATGAAACAAGCTGATGAACTAAACATTGAACCAAACATTATGAACTTACCTTTGAACCAACAGTTGAACCATTTCATTGAACCAAATGATTTAACCAATCCGTCGAACCGGTTCAATAGTTTAATGAAGTGCACCGAGCCCCTTTGAACCAAAGGCTAATGAACCATCCAATGAGCCAAGTGATTGAATTGAGTGAATGAACTTGCTGTTGAACCTATTCATTGAACCAAAATGTTGAACTGAGTTTTGGTTCAATGGTTCAAAAAAAGATTTGAAAAAATGTCTTTGAACCTATAGACATTGAATTGTTCCTTTGGTTGAACCTGCCATTGAACCTTGAACCTATTGAACCTTTAAACCAAAGTGGTTCAATGGTTCAATGATTCAATGATTCAAGCCACCTTGATTTGGCCAAGTGTCCTTGAAGCTGATGAACCAATTGAAGTGATTGAAATTTGAACCTTGATGAAGCATTTAACTCTTGCCAAAGATGTTGAATTTGTTGAACCTTAAACCCATTAAACCTTTGAACCAAAGTGGTTCAATGGTTCAGTGGTTCAAGTCTTCTTTTGTACTCAGATGCTTGTTGATGGAGATTTTTTATTAAACCAAAGCTCTAATTTTTTTGCTGATCCCTAAAGATTTTTGATTGTTGAAAATTGATTCTTTTGACTGAAACCACCTGCAAAAACCTTTGAACATGTATAAATGAACCTGCATGTAGAGTCTGTATAAATAAAGTCCATAGAAATCAACATGTAAAACCCATTGAACTTGACTTGCAAAGTCTGTATATTTTTTGAGAAGCTTGGAAAATGAAGAATCTGAATGTCTAGGACAAGTTTTTGGAAATGGAAGATATAATTCTGGCTTGTAGGACCAAAATAGTTCAAATGTTGTCCCAGAAATGACTGCTACTTTTGGGGGACAATATCAGGTAGAGGCTCAGTTGAAATGGAAGGAGGAACATCAATAATGTTCTAAGTGTTCCTTCTCTTTCAACCAATCTCCTATCAGTGTACCAAATCACTCACATTGTTTAGGGCATGAGAGTTGAGCTTTCACCAGATTCAGTGGCTATCAGGGAGTCGCATAGTGATACTATAGTGGTAGTGGGTAGGGTAGATCACCAAGCCAGGTTATACACCTTCTCACATTTTGTATTAGATTATTCTCCAATAGCATTGATGACTCATTCAGATGGAGTTAGCAAATTATGGCATGAGTAGTTTGGCCACCTTAACTACCACTACCTTGAGCAACTTTGCAAAAATGACATGGTCATTGGCTTGCCTCGTGTCCAATTCTAAAAAGGACTTTGTGAGTGGTGTTCCCTTGGGAAGCATCCCAAAGAAAAATTTGACAAAGGTAAAGCTTGGAGGGCTTCACAACCTTTGGAGTTAGTCCACAGTGATGTATCAGGACCCTTTCCCAAACTATCTTTCACAAGGGCCAAGTACATCCTCACTTTCATTGATGATTTCTCTAGGTACACTTGGATATATTTTCTCAAACTAAAGTCTGAAGTGTTTAAAAACTTTCTAGACTTCAAGGCTCTTGTTGAGAAACAGAGTGAGAAATACATCAAGGTTCTTTAAACTGATAATGGAGGGGAGTATGTTAGCATCAAGTTTGAGTAGTTTTGCACCACAGAGGGGATTGATTTGTAGTGCACAGTCACTTACAGTCCTTCACAGAATGGGGTTGTAAAACACAAGAATAGGTTCTTGAAAGAGATGGGTAGCTGTATGATTCACTCCAAATCCTTAGCACCACATTACTGGGTTGAAGCCATCAATTGTGCTTGCTACATTCAAAAAAAGGTTCCTCACAAAGATTTGAAAGGGATAACACCCTTTGAAGCTTGGCATAAAAGGAAACTTGATGTTGAGCACTTAGGGTTTTCAGATCCCTAGCCATGGCTCGCATTCTAAAGAAGAAACACAAAGCTATGGAACATCAGTCTAAGCCTTACATCTTTGTAGGATATCTAGAAGGTATTAAGGGATATCACCTTCTAGATCTAGTCACTCATGAGTTGTTCATTGAGAGAAGTGTCCATTTTTAGGAGAGTCTTAGAGACTCAACACTTGACACTTCTTCTCCCTCATCAGATCTACTTCTTCATGATGATTCCTTGTCAGATTTAGATCAGTCACAGCAGGTTCTTGAGCCAGAGACATCTTCTTCTTCTTCTTCTTCATGTTTAGATAATGAGGACAGTAATGCAGAGTCATCCACCTCTAGTCAGTCAGAGGATGAGGAGTTAGCACCTGACTCACTCACTTTTAGGCCACTTTAGGTCAGACAGACACTTGAGAGTACCATAGAGGTAGAGTATAGGGGAGTTGTTAATGTAGCTACTGAGGCTATTTGGCTTTAAGGGATACTTTCTGAGTTTGGCATTCCTATCAGTCAGCCCACCATCTTTTATTGTGATAACTAGAGTACCATTTAGATTTACAGGAATCTAGTTCAGCACCAGTGGACCAAACACAGAGATTCACATGCATTTCATTTGGGAGCTTATTCATAGTTAGGTCATTGACTTGATATTTTGCCAGTCTTTGGAGTAGGTTGTAGACATCTTCACCAAACCTTTCACTAAGAGCAAGTTCATTCATCTATGAGCTCTTCTTGGGGTGCAGTCCACATCTGTAGTAGCATCATCTTTGGGGGGGCCTTCTAGCCTCTTCTTTTCTTTTATATCTCTCTTTTGGGAGGGAGTTTTTTCCTATGGGTTTCTCCTTTTCTCTATCTTATGGGAGATTGCATTTGTACATGGGTACCTCATCAGGCCTAGTTGCTGGGACCCATTTTATATTTCCACACTGCCCACCTAAGCTATGCTTATGGGGGGATATTAGTGTAGGTTTTTATTTTTCCCTATTTTTTAATTAAGGAAATTGTATTTTTGTGCATACATGGAGTTTTCCTACATTTGTGGGATAGGCTAGCTAATGTGGAGATGTGTGTCATAGATGTGTCATAGGTGTCATAAGAATATCATAAGTAACTCCCTTATTGGGAGTTACTTCTCTATTCTTAGCACCTTGTCACCACCTTTCATGGAGGAGTTACAATCTATTCTTGGGGTGCCTTGGCTACCTTTTGTGGAGGAGTTACTTACATACTATCTTATATGTATTCGTCACTTTGGCCATCTCATGTTAATCAGATTTTGATTTTCTCCATTTTGTCTTGTGCAATTTATCTTCTTGTGTAATTTTCAAATTGCTTTAGCATCTATGTGGTGTGCACTTGCTTCATCTCATGTGATCATGTCTCCATTGCACTCGCATTATGTAGATCCTAGCAACAACTCTGATATCCTCCACATATAATCCTCCCTTACCTTCCTCAAAGTTCCTTCCTATGTACTTATAGTTGGAAATATGTTTCTTAAGAGAGGTTGCTAGTTGAGTAAAATTAATTCTTGTAATGAAATGGAGTGAAACTTATCCCCACTATGTTTTTAAAAGAGTTTCCAACACTTGAAGTAAATAATTTCATGGAATTATCTTGGGAAACACAATACTCTAAGGGATAACTTATGAAACTTGGATTTAAGGCATAAGACTAGGAAGAGGGGGGTTATTCTCAACCTTTTTTTACATATTATTGTTGTTTGTCATTGGAGAATGTGGTTTTTATTTGGGATTTATTTCTATACCATGCCTTTTTAATTGGAAATATGTACACACACATTCATAATTTAATTAAAAAATTGTAATAGATTTAAAACAAATTATAGAATTTTAAGTTTTAACTTATTTTAGATTTAGTGATCTAAACAAGTATAAAACTATTAAAATTTATATTTTATAAGATATATCACTCACCACAAAAATAAGAAAGCTTAAAGATGATTTATTGAACTTAATAAATATATAAATTATAAAAGGATAATGCACTTAGCTGATTTATATTTTTTTTAATCATTGTCTACGCATAACCATCTAATATGCATTGAAATAGATTTGTGATGAATCAAATCAGGAGAATGATTGTCAAAATATGCTAAGATATTATTGGTGAATGCTCAGATTCTTATATTGACCAAAGTTTCCATTGTATATCATAACTATCCCCACGTAAATTTACTCTATTCTACCATAGATTGAAGTGCCTACTTATCAAGATGGTTCATGCGTAATTATTGATCCTCGATCTTGTGCATAGATTTTGTTTTTTTCATCCTTTTTCAAAAAATCCTAGCTCCAATTTCACTACTTTATTAACCTATAAAAAAGGGTTATAAAATAGGTTGGAAGACCCTAATAACACCTTGCTAAGTGGTTAAACATTTCCTCTATTCCAATAATCCAAATATGTCTCAAACCACATGTAGTTCTCCCACATATGTTAATGTGTGCTCAACAGTGTTAAAATATAATGTAATTCCTAGATTTGGCTTTTGACACTTCACAATATACAACTTTGACCTTGTGATAGTGTTCAAACTTGGATTATTGGATTATTTATTTGGGGGTTTTTATATTTGGATTATCTTTTATAATGCCTCAATGATGTGAAAATGGATTTCTCAATATGCAAGTGAATACCATAAGATTTCTAAATAGGAATGGCCTTATAATTTATGTGTGTATATAGATGAATCTTTAGATAATACCCTCGACCCCCACCCCATATCACACATGTGAAACATGTCAGTTGAATCAAGGGAGGGATTTTAATTTAAAAAGTAGTCATTTGAGGAACTTTGGATAGTAGAAACAAAGGTGAAAACTGTGAATAACTGGCAGGATCAAACTATTTTTAGCAATATCTAGGATGGAAGAAACTATGATTTAGAATATGATGATAGTTTGCTTAGGATAGTAGAGAATTATGACACAAATTAGGGATATCCTACATATGAATGATGATAAATTTGGAAGAACAAGTCCATAGATAAATGAATGTCTTAGATAAAGTGAAAAAAAGAGTCAAACATGCACACACAAGTCATGCATGTAAACTACAGGTCAAAACCAATGTTTACAAGTGTTTAATATAAATTTATGTATCTATAAATGCTCCATTTTAGTCTAGTATTGAATATGATAAATGGATAAAATAATGAAATTTAGTACCTGTGGTTAATCACATTTGATGTTACCAAGTATACCACAATATATCCAACTTTATCCATGCAAAAACTTGTAAGGAAACATGTAGAAATATATGTCTACTCATGATTGAAATATGAAACCATTTAGATAATTGAAATATTTAAAATTCAAAGCCAAGAAATGAATATACATAGGGTATTTGAACCAAGCTGTCACTTGAACTCATTTAGAGAATTTTATGGGGTGATTATGCCACATGGATATGTAATATGTCATCATAATTATTTTAGTGGAACTTTGTACTAGGTTTGTATATAAAAATGTGTAACCCCATATGAGGTTCATATTCAAAATTACTCTGAATAAATCAATACAAGTGGATTTTAGATTGATATATTTATGTAGTACCATAAATATCCAACATAGAAGTATAAATATGTATGTGCGTGAACAAAACTCATATCCAAAATATGATCCATATGAATGTCAATGTCATATAGAATACCATAATATGTATGCAACTCTATATAATTTGATAAATATAATAAAATTCTCAATATATTAGATGTAATATGTCCCATTATCTCATATAATAATTCTACTATCTCTCATGATCCTATAAAATGCCCCATATATAACTCACATATGTGTAATTTTTCTATCCCAATCTAAATCATAATATGTCACAATTTGAATCATAATATCTCCTAATATGAATACTAATATATCCCATAATATGAATTATATGTCTATTAAGGCCTAAATTTCTATAACAAGCCCACTAATATTCCCTCATTTGAGGTGAGGGATGAATCTTGTAAATCAAAATCTCAAAAGAAAAGAATTATAAACATCATGCTATATAGAAAAGATGTAACATGTAAAATATGTGTGCCAACATGATTAATTTTTGTTACCATAAGAAGATGTGATCATTAATGCATTTATGAAACATGTAACCCAAGGCATACACGTGTCATGTAAAATAAATATAATAATTATAATAATCATCAATATCATAAGCACTCAGTAATAAACCACACATAATATGCATGATATAAATCATGGAATCACACAAGTATAAGAATGCGTGATATAAATAATGACACCATAAGATTGGAAAACATGTAGATACACACACACATGCACATGATTTAATGATAATGGCACACATAAACACTAAACACACAAATAGACTTTGAATAAACATAAAAAACATGGCCATGACATAGACTAGATGATCCTTGACATAAATGGTGCATGATGTGACAACACACAATCAATTCACTCATATAATCCCACAAGATATCACTAAATTTAACACACATCAATGATCACATAATGTAACATGAAAAAAAATAAACATACATAGAAAAAAATGTTAGTCTACCCAATAAATCTATGTCATCATTGAAGCATATCAAAATAAAATATCTATATAATATACCACTATAAATAGTATACATAAGAACAAGCCATGTATACATAGTATAATTAGAACAAAATGATAAATTAAATTCTCATAAAAAGATATAATCTCATTATATGTACCAAGATTCCCCTAGCATTGGCATGCTCTCAATGTAGAAAGGTAACCCCTAACTATAAGGGATGTCCCACATCTATATGTCCATGTATCATATGTAACATATATGTCATTCATCCCAATAATGTATACCATGAAAATCATGTGCATATAAAATATTTATGTAACTAACCATGTGTATCATAAATGACATCAATCAATCATGAAAACTAGCAAGACATGTCATACACAGGTATTTATTTTTTATTTTTTTGAATATTTCAATTTTTTTTGTGTTTTTTAATTTTTTTAAAATTGAAATATACTCATACTAATGAATCATACCATCAATGGTATATTCACATGTAGGTCCTATTGGTATAAAATATGGTCACCTTAGATTCATGACTTACCCAAAAAGAAGTAAATTAAACTCACCAACAATTAGAGATATCATTGTAGAGAATGGTGATTCTCCTTTGTAATTTGGAGGGGAAGTTCCCTCATAGGATATGAATAATTTTTAGGTTTTGATGTACTTTTTACTTAAAATCATGAAAGGAAACAAAACAAAAAATAGAAAGAGAAAAGGGGAGAAACCCTCAGTAGGATAAAAGTGGAGAACCATCGGGATAACCCAAGAGTAAACAAAAAAAATGGA
Organism: Torreya grandis; assembly: GCA_037957365.1. Lineage (NCBI taxonomy): Eukaryota > Viridiplantae > Streptophyta > Pinopsida > Cupressales > Taxaceae > Torreya > Torreya grandis. The sequence continues at coordinate 2,187,575 of JARHVA010001626.1, forward strand.
ACTAATTACTTTAACATAAGAATGAACATAAAAGTAACATGGGTTTTGGGAACAAAAGGCATACTAAAAGCACAAAATATCCTCACAAACTTTATTACACATACTTGGTACAATATTTTAATGAGATCAAACATTCATAAACTTAAGGACATCAAGAAAGATTATATGGGGTTTTTTAACACAGAGTATGAAAAAACCACAAGTTACATATAGTCAAATTAATGCATAATTTTAATAGAGTATTCATATAAAAATAGAGATTCATAATTCATAAATAAAAAATATTAAAATCTACAAACACCGAAAATAGTCTTAACTGATTGATTGCATTTCATTTCTCCAATATGAAAATAACATGTCTCCACATAAAGTTGTAACTAGCTCTCTCCAAGAGCTTGGAAAAAAAAACCTTTAAAAAATTGAGTTTTTTCCCCTTTTTACCATATTTTTCCTTTGAAAGATGAAAATCCATTAATTTGCCTCTATTTTGATTTTATTTTTATTTAGGCAAATTCACAATATTAAAATAGTCTTTTCCATTTGCATTTGTACACAATATTAATTATAAAGAGAATTAATCTATCAAATGACCAAAATAAATATATAGTCATTTAATAAATTTAATTAATGATAATTTATTATTAAATAATTAATAACATAATTAAGTTAATAAATTTCCTATTGAGCCCATAAAATTAAATTTGAAACTTACTCCATATGGGATAATCAAATACATTACCTTGTCTATTGGGATATGGGGTCCTATAAAACATTATAGAAAATAGGATAAAAGGCAAAAATGATAGGAAAATGTAAAATGGTGTAGTGAAATTTGGGTGGACAAATTTCACTACAACAATTGGCTTTGACTATGGGGATGCATTCCCTAGTAGAATGTAGAACTCTAGAAGATGTTAGTCACTTGTGCCTCATCCAATCTACTCAAACAACCACTACTCTCAAGATATAATTTGGCCAACTAGAATATACTTTGCCTATCCCAATCATATGGGAATGAATAGGAGATATTGAGCCAAATTTATTCTTGAAAATTATACCATCTACATGCTAAAATTAACCATTTTTGAGATAATAACCCCTAATTTTTCATCTTAACTATGCATATTTAAATATGTTTTAGTCACATAAATGATAAAGGTCCATGAATTAGTTGAGTTTTGTAATAACCTCCTTATTCGTTTCACTTCATTTGTGCATACCTCTATAAATTATTCATATAGATATAAAAATACTACATATATGAAGTAACAAAGATACCAAACAAGATCACCCATAATTAAAGGACAATCCCATTCCATGGTGTTGCCTATAATGTTATTAATAATCTACTTGCCATAATGAAATCTCTCAATTATGATCACTATGAGAACTAGCTAGTGTATTCAGATATAAAAATAACTTTAATGCAATAGTTTCAACTTCTTTGATCAATAGGATCTGAGGTGAGATTTCATTAGCACCTTAAACTAAGGAATGAACTCAGAGGATGTTTATCCATAACTATTTTTACAAATACATAGGAAAATTTTATCTATATTGAACTCATTCAAGTGTCTTCTACATCCAATAATATGAGGGGTCTGAACATCCTTCAACACTACCATTTAGTTTTATAGACATTAAATATCAATTTACATATTTAGCAGAATGAAATGGCTTACCAAAGTTATTCTTTACTAGCTCCTATAACAAATAGGCCTCATGTTCATACAAGACTTTATTTGATTTATTTTTCATGCATATTGGAGGTACATGAACTATTTAACAAAATATCTAAAATAAATGTGTTGTCCATCCATCTGTTACATATTTTGCATTTATGAGATCACACATTAATAGATAAGATTTTAAATCACACTAGATATGCTTGACAAAATACTTCAATAAATATTTCACCTAGAACTGACTGCCTACTGCCATTGGTGAGATCATGTCTCACTAAGATGTTAGGAATATTGAATTACATGAGACGTTTGAAAAAAAATTCAATGAAAATTTGGGAATAAAACATGTTTGACCTACTCCACTATTACACCCATCAATTGCATTATTCCCCATTCCATGAGGTTGTAGCTTCAAAATCAGGGCAATCTATTTTTAACAAATTAGAAACTTCCCTTCTATCAATCTACCTTGAATTCATCATACTCACTCTTGATCTTAAATTTTATATAGTGGATAATGGAAACATTCAAATCAAATAATAAAATTGTTATACATATCAACCCCTAATATTAACCACTCTTGGAAATCTTGTCAAAACATTCTTTGTTGGACTCTAAATTGAATTTCTTAGCACATTAATTTTGAATAGTGGTCACAATATATTATAATTATCCACTATAAAAAATCATAGAGTTGGATTTTGGTATTATTGATTCATTTGTTACTTCACTTCTACTTTGCATTTAGTAGTCAAAACAACAACACAAAACTCTACCATTTGCTAATGGGCATGTCGAATATGATAATACAAAAGGGATTCATGAATTGTTTGACAAAAATGCTTTCTTTGATTGTGATATAATATGCTTTGTGCCTACCTATTTTATCTTGGAGGTAGATTTTCCCTAGAATACACTCTTCAAGTCTAATTCAAATGCATTAGTAGAGTAGTATTTTTTCAACCTCATTTTTAAAAAATCAACTATATTTCCCATTCTAAAAACCAATCTTACCATCTAATATCATTGGATCTTTTTCAATATGAAAATTACATCATGTGAGAAATGCATAGAGTCTTGAAATTTGAATTAGCATTAATATTCCACTACCCCACTAATGTGGAAGCTAGGCCTGAAATTAAACAAAATCCATCCATCAATTCAAGATTTTATGAATCAAAACTCCTAGTCATAACTTTTGATTATGAATGTTCTAGATATTTATTCTATAAAATACTGAATGACTATATCCTAAATAATATGTGCAACTGTAAATTAAAGTTTATTTTCATATCCTTTCAAGGGAAATTTGTCTCTCTTATTAAGAAGCATATATTTTCACCTTCAAAAAATGTGTTGTGGACTTTTTAATCTCATGCTCGTAACTAAGACTTTTTTGTATCTTTCTATTTTTAACAAGTAGAAGAGTGTTGGCACATATTTATGTCTAAAAAGATTTTTTTATATAATATTTTCACTGATCTTAAGATTTCAATTTAAGATTTTTGATTGAACTTCAATACATCCATGGGATTTGTTTGTCATTTTTTACAACTACATTCAAATGTTTTGTTCCTAATTGTCACATCTTGATTTCACCCTATGATTTATAAACTTTAACCCATGGATTAATAAGGATATTATCTAATTAGTATTGCTTTTATTTGAGCTTTTTGACATATAATGTAATGGGATAGTCATATTGTTGATTAGTATACATGATGTGACAATTATATTTTTCTACACATTATGGATATGTATTTGTTAGTTTTACATCATTGGTTGTTTTATATGATGACTCAGACTAAATACCTAATTGTTTCAAGGTGGATGCAAGATAGACCCTACCTTCAAAGAATGATGATGGAGAGAATCATTAGAGAGGATGGACTAGATGGGATGAATGGATGATGACAGAGGAATTGCTAGTGAGCCTATATGCATAGTAGATTTAAAAATGTTATATGCATAACATGTTTTAAATGCTAATGTGTAATTAAGAAAATATTGTGTATGATCATATTTGTATGAAAATATAGTTCTTGATATGCATTCAATTCCTTTACTTTAATTATCTTAATTTTTGAGAATAAATCAAGAAATAGATATTTAATTGTTACATGTAATAGTAATTAATTATACATTATCTTATTATTAGAAATAATTAGATAAGTAAATAATTACCATTATTTTAAAGAGCTTGAGTTATCCTAGAATGCTAACCTTGAGATTAAGTTGATCTAAACTAGTTTTGATTAACATGGATGAAACTAAAAATTAATGCTTTAGTTATTAAACATAACCTTATATTGAAATAACTTGGGAATGTGGAATAGAGATATTTGTTAAGTAAATTAAATGCTTTAATATATTTTAAGCAAGATGAAAGAATAAGGATTTACTAAAAAGATAACTCTAATTAATAAAAAGAAAGGGAGAATAAAATATGCATGGAATAAAATTAAGATATGAATATCATGCAAGAGATGGGACACAATAGATAGAGAGAGAGAGAATTAGTTCTATAAATTAAGCCTATTAAAATTTAGAAGAACACACAAAGACACAGATAAAGAAGAGGGAGAGAGAGAGAGAGAGAGAGAGAGAGAGAGAGAGAGAGAGAGAGAGAGAGAGAGAGAGAGAGAGAGAGAGAGAGAGAAAACTTAGGTGTATTATTTTTTTCTTTACTAGGTTGGTTCTATTTTTATGTTTCAGTATGGATATGTATTTACATTCTCTATGCAAAAATCATTATTTAAAGTTAGATTTCCTAGGAATATGATATTTTCAAATTTAATATTGTATTAAAGTTCCAAGAGTTTGATATTGTTATATTTATATAAAGATAGATGCATTATAAAAATAGGAGCATCGCTATGATAATTGTGTTGTAATTTAGATAGCACTATTATAATTATGAGATGCATTTTAGGTGTTTTGACCAGCTCTTTAGGAACTTAGGCATGAATTTCCCAAAGTCCTATACATTGGGTAAACTGTAGAATTTATAATCAGCTGAATCTCATTTGGAATAACTACATTTTATACATGTATGTAGCTGAATAGTGTCAAGTAACCATAGGTAGCATCAAGTTAGTATTTATTTTGGTAGTGTATTTTCCTTTTGGTCAACTCCTTACTCATGGTAACTATACTTCATATTATAGGCTTGTGTAGTATTTTATTAGGACTACATTTTCCTAAATTATAAGGCTGATGCATCCCACCTTTTTTATAACCACCATCCCATTTATAGGCCACATTACATTATTAATAAGCTACATTACACTCTAAAGTGGATGAATTTTAGTTCAAATTTAGTATATATATACTTTTATGGAGTATTTATTTCAGCGGGCTAAGTATTACAGAATATAAATAGAGATTTTAATAAATTTTAAAGGCTGCATTTTTCTCTCATCTAGATTAAGACAATGATCAGTTTTAAATGTTGAGCATATAAATTGAAATTGATGTGGTTATATTTGACATAGTTGTGTTTTTAATTAAAAATGTTGAGTTTATTCAATACTGAGTCTATTAAAATGGAAATTGCTAAGTATTAATTTGAAACATAGAAGCTTTAAATCGAAACACATAACATTAATGGAAAATGATGTGTCAATAAATTGTAATGTTGAATAAAATAAGTATATAAAATTGTATCATTGAATACAAAGAGCATATAAAATTATATTGCTAAGTATTTAATGTAAAACATTGAGTATCTTATTGTAAAATGTTGAGTATCTTATTTTAAAACTTTGAATATCTTATTTTAAAATGTGGAATATCTTATTTTAAAATTTTTGAGTATCTTAAATTGAAATGTTGAGTTTCATTATAGTCACTATAAATTATCAAAGGAAATTATGTATTTCTTCTTTAATGTAAGATTGAATGTTTGGTGGAACTTTATTTTTACCTTCGATTTCTGTATTGCGGTTTCAAATCTAGTTGTATTTTATTAATGCACATGGTTAATATTGGATCCTTATAAGTATTTCCATACAATTAAAATATTGAAGCAAAAATTATAAAAAAATAATGTTAGAATACTCTGTAAACTCTACTTAATAAACTTTAGTATCTTGCTTGACATAATGAGGGAACTTCTTACACATCAATTTTTAGCACCGTATTTACCCATTTTTAATAAATATAAAGCATGTGTCCATTAATAGATTGTCATACTCATAGCTTCCCTATAGTATAATGGACTGGATCATATAAATTAAGAATTATGAAGGTAATATATGCCTTGGATGTTGAGGCCAACCATCATATCTACACCTTATTATTAGAATTTCCTTTAGCTGTTTAGAATCTATATTATATCTATTGATATATCATGATTAGAACTATCAATGAATATAATCCACTATATATTCTATTGTGTTCTCATGATGATGATGATGATTTCGACAATGACCTTTACCATGCTTATTTTAATCCTCTAATCTATGATAGATTTATTAGTGAGCTTTTGTCAAACAATAGATTGAGATATGACTATTTATCTTTGTAAACCATTGTCATATGATGATATACTTGGAAATAGATGTACACAGATGTATGCAAAGTTTAGAGGGAATAATAGAGTTTTTATAGTTATGGAATATCACTTTACCTTGAGTAAACAATAACAAAGATAGATATTTTTGTCAAATGTTACCTTAATCCTATTGGATTAATACTTTATCCTGGATTGATATAATTATATGATCTAAATCTATACTATGGATTTGCTTAGAATGATTGTATAAGCCAAATAGTATTTATGTAAGCAAAATAGTGTTATATAGCATGTTATCAAGGTCAAATTCTATAGCATCATATAAAGATGAAAATTTGTGTGCAATATGTTTTTGAGAGTATTTCATGTGTAAGTGATTAGACATTTATTGAAATAAATAGTACACCATGATATATGCCTAAAGATTATTTGTTCATCTGATTATTATTATGCAATATAAACTAGGGCATACCTAGGAGTATAATATTGTACTTGCTTATTTAATAATTATAGTGTAAGTTTGATTGTTCATGTTTGATTAGGGTTGTCATGCACATTGAGTTATGATATTATGGGATATCATAAAATAATTCAGCTTAAAATTATATGCTCAAATGATACATACTAAAATTGTATGTCTAAACTCTCACCTACATTAACTAATTAGATGTATGTGTTGGTTATTAATTGAATAGTATGTTTGATAATAATTAGTAGGATATCGTGTATGAGTTCATACAACCTTGAGAGTGTAAATGAATGTTAGATTAGACTTTTTGTGTTTGTATGACTTGATTTTTTATATATACTTGCTTGAATAAATGCTTATGTTTCCATGTATTCATGACTATTTTGTATAACTAATTGTGGGTAAACTAGTAGTTATGCCTTAGAACACCAAATTATGATAATATGAGATATCATGGGGTGTAGTCATATGAAACTTATTAAATTAGTTGGAATTTGTGTTTTATCTAGGTGGTATAAACAATAGTCATTATTTCCAATTTGAAATTGATTTTAATGTAATATTTATTCATGCGTAGATGAATAAATGTATACTTTGCTTACTCCTATATTTAGCATGTGATGTGATATGGTTTCTAGAAGAAGATAATTAGTATAAATCTTGTGGTTAAATAATATAGAGTGAGACATTATCTTTTGGTATGTATGATTTTCATGTCATTGTGATATCTTGCAATAGAATGTATTTTCTATGATACATTACATGTTTAGTTTTATAAATCATACACACTTGGGTACTTTCTTGTTCTCTAGATTCCCACACCATTCTATCTACCTATCCATAAATGGAAGGACATTCCATAGTAGGGGATTATGCAGGGGATTATTGGTCTGTGGTTGGTGTGGAAAAGCACTCAGATGATGCTCTCCCTCCCCACTATAGTACTTCTTTGGAGACCACATTTGATATTGTCAATGATAAATAATTTGGTTCAACTCAAGCTTCAAAGAGCTTAGTATCTATATTTTGTATTAGGCTAAATTCTTGAAGGAAATGTAATTGTAATATATGTTTGTTTATTTAAATAATAGTTATTGTATTATGGAACCAATTGTAGCTGTGTCCTAATATATTTACTTTCCTTAGAGTTGTAATAAGATGTATTTTTTTAATATTTAATTTTAGAATTACTTCTATTCTGAGTTATTTGGTTAAATGTTAAGTAACTAGTTTTTTAAAAAAAATACTACATTATTCTAAGTACAACTTGAGGGGTTGTAACACTAACATTTTCATATCTCCTTTAAGAATCTTATCAATGTGTCAATCAACTCAGTCTCATGGTATTTTCATAGTTTGTGAGTTTTGTCCAATAGAAATTACAAAATGAAACCACCTTATTATGATCGTCATTCACTGATATAAATATATAAGGAAGAAACAATATTCTTTGTATCTACTACAAATTTATTCTCTTTATATTTTGATACAATTGAATAATGAAAGGCTAAAAACTGCAATATTGACCTCATACAAGGAATGAAAAACACATTTCCCAAAGATAAAATTCTAAACAAAGGATGCCTTGATATAAATTTAGCTCTCATATAGTATGTGTCACTACCAATAGTCATATCATAATGAAAACTTGACAAGGCCCAAATTGTATAGGGGAATTATTTTCACACTTGAAAACTAAAATTCATCAAAACAAAAAATCTTCCGTCAAAGAGCACAAATACCCAAACATCTTGTGAGCTTAAGAAACCAACATGAGGAGAAGGATAAAACAAAATAATGAACAAATTGAGTTTTATTGAACACTAGCACACATAATGGACAAAAATGGAAGGAAAAACACAAGCCAAAATTGTGTGGAAAGGGAAATTATTTATAAATGAATGGAAAACAAAACATGACTGAATAAAGTCATTTACAAGTTGGGAAAAGTATGAGCCTTTGTGGGAGAAAATTTTTCATGGTAAGGACATCACATGAAAAGATAATAGTAATGAAAATAACATATTTTTAATTCCATAAATGGACAAGATATGAGGCATGGGGGAAAAATAAACATGGATTCAAGCACATGACCTTAACAACTAGAATGTAAAAATTACTTGCATTTTGTTCATGAATGAAATGGATTTGCATTGACTTGGAACTTGAAACATGAAAAACATTAAAAATACCTTAAACATCCTCATTTATTGGATGATCTTGAAATTATTCAACCATGAATGGCTGAACTAAATCTCCCATAGGTGCCTCCAAATGTGAGCTAGGGACTAAAACCTCTTGGCATTCTAAATGGTTGAAAATTTCTTACGAATTTCTTCTTGTTTTTTTCTTCAAAATCTATTATGTGATCATGATAAACATAGTTGCACACATTCTATTCACATTTATGAAACACACTACCTTTATGAATCATCTCATACTCTTGAAAGGTGTCCAAATTTTCCTTTTCTATGTATTCTTCCACTTAAGCTGAATTTTGAAATGGGCACATTTATTTTGTTTTTAATTATATGGATTCAAAGAAATATTTCAAGAAATTAAATATTTTATTATCATCAACAATTTATTGAATCATATTTTATTATCATCAACAACTACTTTAATCATATATTCTTTGAAATATGGTATGAAGAGAAAGATATTGTTTGTTGTATCATAACTTGCATAAACCCAATCAACACCTAATTCAAGCTCATTTGAAACATTTATCTCTTTTATTTTCTATTCCTTTTTCCACCCAATGTTTCCTAAGTATGAATACTATTTTTTAGTTGAAATATATTCATCCCTAAAAATAAATTTAGACTATGGGCAACACTATAAAAATCTAAAAATTAGAAGTGTGGGATACGTTCCATCATTTATAGGCCTCTTCTCAATGGAGTCACCAATCTTCTCTTTCAAGGGGAAGACTTCCTTAAAATTTTAAGAATCAAAAGGCACATTTTTGATCCCTATTAGATTTGCCAAAATTGGATTCATGACTTACCCAATAAGAAGTGAAGCAAACTCACCAGCAGTTGGAGATATCACCTTAAAGAATGGTGATTCTCCTCTACAATTGAGAGGGGTAGTTCCCTCATAGGATATGAATAATTTTGGGTGTTTTGTGTAATTTTTTTAAAAAATCATTAAAGGAAACAAAAAAATAAAATGGAAAAACACACAATGAGATAAAAGTGGAGAACCACCAGGATAATTCAAGAGTAAACAACAAAAATATAATTCCTTCCTCTCACATAAGAATGAACATAGAATCAACAGGGGTTTTACGAATAAAAGGTATTATTGAAATCATAAATCCCCCTCAAAAAATTTATTAAACACACTTGGTAAAAGGTTTTAATTAGATCAAACATGTATAAACTCATGGACATTAAGAAATATTACAAGGGTTTTCAACACAAATTTTAGAAATAACACATGTTGCATATAATCAAATTAATGAAGAATTTTAATAAAGTCTTCATACACAAATAGAGATTTAAAATTTTTAAAAAGAAAGACATTAAAATATAGAAACCCCTGAAAAGAGTCTCACTTGTGTTGTTTCTTGCATAACATGCCCTAATTTTCTTAGAATCATGGAACCTCTTTTTTATTTTTGAAGTCGGTCCCACTTGCACTCATGGTTTGTTGGTCTCAACACTCTTAAATTAATTTAGTGATATATCTTAGTTTGTGTGTTGATCTAGGACCCATAACCACCTCCACTAAAAAGACCATGTTTATGTAATAAAATTTCATGTTTACCACTTAATACTAAAATGGAGTAGTGCTCCCCTAATATGCATTCAAATGTCTCGATCACTTAGTTATCTACACTTGCATCCTTGATTTGTCTAGGTATATCTCAATTTGTATATATATTGGAGTCTTTATATTAATTTGGATGGAAATCCTAGGCCCATATGAAGAACTTTCATATTTATCACTTCACCTAAAAATGCCATCTTAACCCTCTATTTTTTCGATGAAGCAACCTACTTTAAGGATCCTAGAACTTCTGTCAAAAATCAATTTATTTCAAAATAATTTAATTTTAAAAAATAATGATGTTTTAATACAAAAGGTTAAAAATCAAATTAAAAAAGATTTTAATTAAGCCCATGGCCATATAAATATAAAATGCAAAAGTTTTATAGCTTTTTAGAAACCATGGTGTCCACAAAACCACCCTCATAACTCTTCCCCTCCAACACAAGGGGGCTATTTCAAATAAAAACTAAAACATTCACAAGGCAAATTTTATTTTTCCATAATCATGTGCCTAGGTAGGCATGGGCGATTCGACTATCCTTCACAGACATATGGATACGCTAAATGTTAGTCATGAAAACAAGTGAATAATGACATATAGCTCATCCAACTAACCTAAAAGAATGTAAACATTTGGATAGAGACTATATGACCTATCCCACTACCCTCAAAAGCATGAACATGTGGCTACATGGATAGAGATCATCTAACCCATCCTAATGACCCATAACTATGTGATTGTATAGATGGTGGTCATCTACCCCATCCATGAGTCATACGAAGGTGAGACCACATTGGGGTTCCTTATTAAATCATTTTGTATTATTTTTAAATAAAATTAATGTTTTTTAACATGAATCTTTAATTTTTCCTGCTTTGATGCCCTAAATGACCCAACAAAATATTTTCACTCATATCTTAAAAAATGAGAGTCCATTTTATGAACCATGCATAGTGTTGGAAAGATGGTGCCAACATGGTACACATGGCACAACCAATTTCATGATAAATTAATAAAAAAAAAATGCTCACATTTCTAATATTAAGTTTATAACATTGATTTTGATTATCTTTAAAGTCATTTTAATCTATTTTTTAGGGGTGAATGGAGCTAAAGTTCAAAGAGATTGCTTTTGGGGGTAAAGTGCAACTCAAGTTCAGATTAAAGTGCCTTTTGGTTTTGGGGGGAAAATTCTTTCCCTCCATTGATCAATTTTTTATAAATAGCTATCCCATGGTCATTTGAAAGGGATGACTCTTGTTAATTCTAAATGAGGAGACTTTGAACGAGAGATTTTTATACTTCAAGTGTAATTCCTTCCCCTTTATTTTATTTATCACTACTATTATGTTTTCAAAATTTGTAATTAAATGATGACTTTGTAGACCCTAAATATGCTATTCAAGAAAATATTTGTATCAATCAAAGATGTGGAGTTGTTATTTTCATCATCTACATGTGTAAATAGTGGTGGTGTTTTTATTCTTCCCAATTCCTTTTTTCCCAGACTTTGGCACTAATTACCATTATTGGTTGAATGAATACTAGCTAGACATGAGATCAGTTTGTGGGTGCAATTCATCAAACATATTGATTGTGGCTTCATTTCAATAGCCTTTTTCTTTATTTTCTCTTCTCTTTTGCTCTTTTTATTAAGTAGATTAATCTAAGGTTAGATTATTTTCTCATGCAATATGATTTGAGTGATAAACATTGATTTTAATTTATCTTTTATTGTTATTCTACTATTTTATTATTGAATATTAATAATACAATGAATGTTTAAAAATTAGTTGCACTTCCTTTCACATAAAACATTGATTTATTTTGGTAAATCTATATGTATGTTTCATTATTCTCTAAAACATAATTAAAACCTGCATGAATGAGACAATGAAACTTTTGTATCACTCTCATCTATCAAAGGATAAAATAAAGTTTAAAATTATAGAACTAACAAAGGCCCCTTATATGGAATAGTTTAAAACTAACCAATTAAGTGATATCTAGTCTACCATGACTTGTAGATACAAACCTTGGAGAGATTTTTGGATCTATTTTTAGGAAAAGTTAGGCAATCCCCATCCATCCTAAGCTGGTGTGCTAAATAAATCATAAACAAAATTGGTTCTAGAAGGAGGGATTGACATTAAAAATACTAAAACTAAATTTTTTAAACCCAAAATATTAAACCTTGACATTTTAAAGGCGTTTCCCATGTTGAAAATTTGTAAACATCAAGATAGAAAAAAAAAAAAATTACAACTAGATAGAAGTATATTTGGTATAAATTTACATTTTTACAACTCATTAAACATGGAAAACCTAAATGAAACAAAATAACATTGAAAATAAGACACATTCAATCAATCAATATTCACCTATACCTATTGTGGTTAATTTTTTAAATTCATTTGAAACCCCTCAAAACCCACCAATGACTGAGGCTTGGCTTGGTGGAGGTTATATGCAAGTGAATCTAGAGTGTTCTATAACTTATCCTAATTAATAATATTCAATCTCAGAGAAAGTAATCAACTAATAAGTGTTGTATTCAACACACCCCACCTTGTATTTTTCTTTTGAAAAGTGGTCCCTCACTTTTTTATGTTGTTTATTTTCAAGGACTTATTTTATTTGGGTATGTATGTGTTTTATTGGTTATTTTTATCTAAAAACTTGGTGCTTTGGTATGTATTTTCCATTTCAAGGGACTTATTCAAACTAATCTATTAAAGAAAATTTAGGAATAATTGTTATGAATGGCAGGTTTTTAGATTGGCTTATTTGACAACTTTAATTTGGTGGCTTTCAGTCAAAAATTTTATCTTCAGAAGGTTTTTGTTTGATAACTTTGTATTCATAATCTTTATCTTTAGTAACTTTCACTCAGAATTGTCTGTGGTAACTTACATTCAAAAAGTTTATCTTTAGAAGGTTTGTTTTGGGGAATTTTCTTCAAATAATTTGTTTTGGTCAAAAAAATTGTCTTCAAAAACTTTCATTCAAAATCTTTGTCTTCAATAACTTTGTGGTCTGAAACTTTCTCTTTGGCAACTTTGTATTTGGAAGGTTTTTTTGTTCAAAAAATTTCATTCAAAAACTTTACTTTAGAAACTTTTTATGTGACGACTTATTCCCAAACAACAATCCTTTTTAAGTGTACTTAGTCTTTAAAAAATATTCCTTTGATGTATTTTAGCCAAGTTCTTTCAAAATGAATTTCCCAAAAGAACATTTTGATTTTTGAGGTCTTTTAGGACCTAAAGCAAAGTTTGACTCCCCTGACTAAACCATATATTGACAAATGTCAAAAAGGGAAAGGAAACACCATGGCACCCTAAATGAGCAAGCATCCTATGTGGTATTTACACTAGGACGGGGTGGTCAAGTTCAAATTTAGTGAAGGTGATGAGCTCATAGACATTGAAAATTAATGACGCATAAACTAGAATGAATGAAAAAATCTATAACATCAAGCCCCCAAATGATTTCATCTCAATTGATTTTAAAGAGATCTAGAAAACTTAGCCTTCTACAATCTAAAAAGCCTTAGATAAGACTAAAATGACTTATAACTCATATAATTTAGTTTATTACCCATCATTTTTAAAATCTTCAATCATAATAGCATCCATCAAATAAACATGTCATCTTCATTTAGGTAATATAAAGGACCCTCAACACCCTTCAAGTTTTCCATCTAGGATTTTACTAAATACTTAGATAAATGTTTTGATGCAACTATGTTTGATGGCCTCTATCCTAATTACTTGAATTTATGGGAGGTCATAGAAAAAATTGATTCATTTATGTTAGAAGAATACATATTTAATGAGGATAAATATGTTATAATATACTTCATCCCATTCAAACAATAGGCCCTTCACTATGCAACTTTCAAGTTAGAGGTCCTACCATGTATAGACTTGTTGTGAGGCCTATTCTTTAAAGGTATAATTTTAGATTGTCGTAATCTACACTACATCAAAAACAACACAAATAGAGCATGCATCTTCAAATAGGAATTGATGAGGTATTTAAGTCTCTTAATCTTAGACATTACATTTGACTTACACACCATGGTCACTTGGAATAAAGGTAACAATGTGGAATGAGCAATAGGGAAGTGGCTTCTCCTATGCAAGATGTTCACTATAAAAAAACACATTAAGAACCCCATCCCTATCAGTTGATTTAGGATGGGCATATTCATAGGCATGGTATTATTAATTTGAATCTTCAACCACCTAAGCATCCACTTCTTTCATCTAAAATGGGTACCCTTTCTAGACCTACTCATTACTTTAGACTGAACATATGCATTAGTGGAAGTTATTAGTGCCTTCCTACATGAATAAATTTTTCTCAAAGGTAAAAGGACCCAAGGGGGAAATTTTTATATGATGTCATACCTACTAGATGCCATCAAGGAGATAATATACAGGTATAATGGGGTTATATGGAGTCCCAAATCTGATGTTATCAAGAATAGAATATGTGATTTTTATTCTTTTATTCACATATATGTATATATTAGACACATTATTAGAATAGAAGAAGACCTATTAGAATAGAAGAAGACCTATACCCTTAGGTTTGGATGGCCATTCATGGCCAACCTCTAGCTAGGATTTCACCCAACATTTAATTTTTTTTGCCAATGTTGAGACTACTGGCTCTACCCTAATTACACCATCATCATGGTTACTGGTCATAAGGTGGACCCTCTTCAACTTCCCATGTTTGTTCCTGAAAAGGTGGCCAAATAAGAAATTTCCTTCTAGATATGGAATGGTATAGATGAGGATCTAACAAAGAATAAGAAATGTACCTTCTATGACTCCCATTTACCTATTGAGAGGATGTAATATACTATTAGGAGGCATATTAGGGAATTTAGGATTATGAGGAGAGAATATACATTGACCACTCTACCCTATAGGGATTAGGACCCCCATTGGAGAGTCTAGAAAAAGATCCACAATCTAGAAATATCATATAAACATGAGCCTTTTGACCATAACTTCTTATTTATTAACACTAAAAATGATGAGGAAGTAAAAGAAAAGATAGCGATAGAAGGCTTGAGTGAAGACTTATTGAGGGCAAAAAAAGTTGATGCCTCTCTCACACTCAATCAAGAAAAATTAAGGATCCCACCAACAGGAGGATGGAGATCCTCTAACTTCTAGAGTGACAAACCATACCAATACTGAACAAACCATGGATAAGATCCCCAACATCCATCCATGGCTCAAGACCAACAACAAGAGAAAGAATAGCTGGCAGGTGAAGTATCACTTATTAAATAACATAAAAAACATCAAGATATAGAAGAGATACATGCTCTTACATAAAATAAAGAGGAACAAACTCCAATTCAAGCATTAATGATTGAACTAAGAAGAGTTAAGTAGGATTTAGTAGAGGAGCTAACACAAGAAAAGTCCAACACAAATAGGGAAGAAATAGGGATTATTTTCTTGAATTATTTTGATGAATAAGAAATGGCACATATTATGGTAGCTTCAATAGTCCTAACATACAACATGACTACCCCTCCTCTTCCCCAATAAGTGACTACTCCAAAAGCTTGGAAAATGACATGATGTTATTAAAGGAAACCAAGGGGATATAACTCAGAACCCATCTATGAAAGAACTCAAAGAGGTATAACCTTATATAGAAGGTGAGCTAAGTCAAGAGGTGGATGAGGAAGAACTACAACAAGCTAAGGTCTTGAGCTTGTAAGCAATTAAAGAAAAGGCACTTCTCAATAATGATTCATCTTGTAAGGGTGATATTTTCATTTCCCCCTTAGGCCTTTTCATTATGATGTCATTGCCTATTGATTTTACCATACCTATTCCAATTGTTTACACTTGTACAATCACTTTCTATCGATATTTTTTTCATGTACCTAGCCTCTACTCTTCTAGTTGCCACTTTTTCAACCACCACCCTTGTAGTCTCCACCATTATAGTTTTAATTCCTTCAATCTCCATCCCTTAAACCATAGCTATTTCTAACCCAACCACCTCTTCTCCCACTCTTGTATTCTCCACTTCTATTTCTACAACCATCAACTAACCCATCACTTAGTGATCCATAAACCATGTTTATTTCTTAGATAAATCAAATAGTTTAAAATTGGATACTAAATTATCAATTCCTTAAAGCAAATATAATTGGTTGTAGAATCTAGGAATGAATAAAAGTAATCTACCAACTCTATAATTCATTTCTTGCATCAAAACTCCTTATCTTGTACCATATTTTAATTTCCCTTAATTCATTCTGTTATTTTGATAATTTATTCATGAACTAAATTAAAATAAACTAGAATCAACTGAATTAGAATACTTGACACAAAACATGATAACAAATTTTACCCATCATTTAGGATACGTCTCTGAGATTGATTAACTACAATCTGATCCATTATAAAAAAATGTAAATATATAATTAATAACTTACATCAAAATGAATTTTATAAACTTATAAATTAATGCTAAAATTTGACAGTGAAGGCTCTAAAGCAATTTTCCTTCATCAAAAACATTTATACTTCCTCTCTGTGCATACAAGTAATTCTCCATTTGAGTGTATCTATAAAACTCTTAAAGGGAATAATGATAAATAGGAGTGCCTCTAGTTCTCATAGACCTGTATCTCCCAAAATAACCCTATAACAACTTACATCCCTCCATATTCATGAATTTATAAAATAGAGGCACTCAAAATCATACTCAGAAGTGTCTTTGTCTCTCCAAATGTCAATACAGAGTCACATACATACATGTCTTCCTTACCTATCACAACATATTCCCACTATATCTCTTCCATGTCTGAAGCCATAGAATGAAATATAAGAATACTTGTATGTTTTCTTTTGAGATTAAAAGATTTAAAAATAGAAGAAATCATATACTTATATCTAACATGTGGGACTATATTTTAATAAATACATAGTTACCCAACTGCTTGCATGCCTCTTCCATGGCTAGAAGGCCATACCAAATAGAAGAGACTTAAGCCATACTAAATAAAAGAAAATGAAGTCACCTTTTCATATAACTCTATGTCTACATCATACACCCTTCAAAATAGGTGTAAACCAAACTTGGGTCTAATCTTATAATCATTCCTATAAAAAGGAAGAAACTATAACATCTTCGGCTCAGGTCTCTATATTTTTTAAATAGACAATAATTCCTTATGTTGTGTGAATTGATGTCATAATGTGTCTCATTTCAACAAATTTTATAAATAGAAGAGTATGTCTTCATAGTCTTCCATTTCAAATTGTATATTATGCATATAAACAATCATCAAAATGCATTCTTCTCACCACAAAATGGAACTACCAAGACTTGATCTAACATTTCCTTTCATGAACCTTGTCAAATTTATGCCAATTAAGTATCAAACAATTTACCTAAGAAAACTCTTTACCCTTTATCTCAGGCTTGGTTCTCTCGATATGTAGTCATGTCTTATCAAATTGATGCCATTGATTAACATAGGCCAAAATGCCAACATAGCCTTGGATCCACATAATAACAACCACACCATTATAATCTCCATTGTGGCCCAAAGAATTGGCTTGATTAATGAAGATGTCCATTTGAGTTGTGCTTTCTATACATAATTTTAGATTGATAGACATGCCTTATTAAATTGATGCTTTTGCATCAAAATGTCTTGGTATAAAAAATAATTTACCCATGGTGTAAGAGCCTTGTCAAATATATTAATTCCTTCACCTCCTGAATCCAATTACTTCTTAACCTTTAATAACCCTACATATGTGCATGACTTGCCATTATATCTCTATAATAAGTGAAGATGTGTTTGTAACTACATGCCATGTCTAATCAGTGAAGCCAAAATTGATGAATCCACAACACATACTTTAGTATTGGTATGCATAAGATGAATTACTTTCTTCTCCTTGGGAATCATGAACCATCTCTCCTCACTTATCCCCATTCATAGCCTATCTAAGAACCCCATATATTTCTTTAATAATGTATTATTTTATAGTTCGATGGCCTTGCTACATCCATATTAGAAAAAGCACATTCCTCAACTCCCAAAGGATTGGCCTTTATAAAATAATTCCCCATTTAATTAGATCCATTCTATTTTTAAACCTCTACCTAATTCCATAATGAGTTCCCTTTGTATTACCAATAGAGTTGCTCCTTCCCCAATTTATGACAAGTATATTTTGTTTGGGAAAAAATCCCACATTCACCAAGCTAAATTGTTATAAATCATATTATAGGTTTTTTTTGATAGTTTAAAATGTGTCTTCAACCACATCTTAAAACCACTTTAAATTAAACATCTCTTCATGGATGGAAACCCCGTGTAGATGAGATTGGCTCAGAAGATTCAAATTAACTATTTGGAGGTTAGTAAGCTACCTCACTAGAGTTGACATGCATGACAAGTTAGATTCATTAGAAATTAGTTATCAAAAACATAACTTGGTTTGGAACTCGAGTTGCTATCAGTTGAGTTAGAATCAAGTTAGGTTGGAATCTGAGTTGGGTTATCATGCGAGTTGGATTGGTAACTTAGGTTGGGTTACAACTTGGAAATAGATAAGATGTGATAGGCCACATGGTGGCCTAAGGACCCACCATATGGGCCCCTCTAATTTCTCCTCATCCTACCATGTGTCATAACCAAAAGCACAAAAATAATTTTATGATAAATAAATAATAGTGTATGGAATTAATAAAACACCATTACCATACATGATGGTAGAGCACCCCTCCATCATAAAAGTGGTCTCCATAGTCAACCCTTTTAAATTACCAAAGAAAATGATGACTATAATTTTTTAGATCAAACCTCCCCATAAATAAGCTTTTTCCCTCAAAAGTACCAAGAATCCAAATGAACCTACTACATAGCTTTTTGCATCATATCAATGAAAATAAATTTGTAAAAGTCACAGTCTAACAAAAAATTTAACTTATATATGGAGAGTAAAATAAATTATATATCTATTCTACCAAATGACTTGTTACCCAAAATAGTCATAATATCTAGTGGCTTCTCTCAACCCTTGCACTACATGAAGGTTAAGGTATTCTACTTGTTATCACACAAGGGAATTTAGATTATACTACATACACCTATAGAATTTACAAACAACTACACATGTATATACTTGAATTACAAACTTTGACCATTTATGGGTCTTAGATAGTACTCCTACATGATGTATATGACAAAGATACATGTGAGTATAAAGAATTTGAAATACAAACATTGCCCATATTATTGTGGGACTTAGACATATACAATGTCAAGTATGAAAATGTGTAATGGATTTATCTATCCTAAGGTGAATAATGCACCATAAACATCATACTTAAGGATAATCAAGGGAACTGTAAATAAAAAAAATTGATTACTGTGTCCCTCAAATCTTCCCTTGTACCTATCAACTCCAATCTTAACTTGGAGAATTTCCATAATAAGAGCTTCTTTAAAAACTCATAAATCTGCAAGTAACTTTAAGCAAATATCATTTAAAAGTGAGAATAAACCAATTATTTTAAACCTATCTCAAGGTTTCCTTCATAATATGATTTCTCCTTGATTCATACCTCCACAACTCATCCAACTGAGTTAGTTTTAAAAATCTTATCACAATGGAAAACTAAAATTGGAGATAGCAATAAAATCCCTCCACAACACTAGGATTATAAAATTCCTTTCTAAATCAAAGTAGTTAAGAAATATATGAAATAGTGTTTAAAGAGTAACTGAGTATGATATTCTATTCTATAGTTATGCTTTATCAATTATTCAAATAAACCATTTAACCAATAAGAGTTGTTCCCTTTTCATGGTTTTCACAAATGAATATTAGTGGTTTCATATTTTCAACTCTATCTCAAAGAGTTATATGATCCTTGTTATATTATTAAAAGGATTCAAAAACAATTATATATCAAGGATTTTTTTACTTACAAAATAACCCACACAAATCTTATCCTATGTCAAGGATTCAAACAACAAATTATGCAAATATAATTACACTAAAAATAACTCATACCTCTTTGAGAACTATGAAATACACTTGTTGAGTAATAGATAATATATTGTTATTATCTTAAATAACTTCCTATTTGCATCCTGAAACCCTTATCAAAGTTGTGATACATACCAATCTATGAACCAGTTAAAAACTCAAAAGTCAAAGTGCAAAACCCTGTTCATTATTGAACAATGCCTTATTACCATTTCCATATCCTATCATGAAACTAGTCTTTTCAATTTTTCCTATCATGAAGGACATAGGAATCCATAATATAATTAGTATCCCAAAACATAATGACTACATAACTAGCTATCAAAGACCAAAAATATTATGTCAATACCAATATGAAATTAGATTACAACCATACCTCAATTTGCCCTTTGTTTAAGACTGGTAATTGAACTACAACTGTTTCCTCTTGGATGTGCATCACTAAAAGATCATTGCACTTTATTTGAATGCTTCCCAAGGAAGAAAGGATATTCCTTTCATAATACAATCTCACTCCTCAAGTGACAATGTGTTGTTCTTCATGTGTGTTGATCCTAAAGGGTTAGTGGTTCTAGAACCTTGGCTATTAGAAGCTTATCTTCTTCCAGTGAATTGGAACACCTTACAATTTCCCTTCAAAATATCCTTCCTACATAATCAAATCAAATAGAAGAATCATAAATCAAGAATATCATAAAAAATTCAAACTAAAGTATATAACAAATGAAGTAAGGTCTTGCAATCACTTATTCTGATACCAAATTTGATCTATAAATTAAGTTTATTTCTTAGATAAATCAAATAGTTTAAAATCAAATACAAAATTCTCAATTCCTTAAAGTAAATAAATAGGTTGTGAAATCTAGGAATGAATAAAAGTAATCTATCAAATCTATAATTCATTTCTTGCATTAAAACTCCTTATTTTGTACCATATTTTAATTTCCCATAATTCATTTTGTTATCCTATTAATTCATTCATGAACTAAATTAAAAGAAACGAGAATCAACTAAAATATAATACTTGACACAAAACATGATAATGGAGTTCACCCATCATTTGGGATATGTTTTTGGGATTGCTTAACTGCATTTTGATCCATTATAAAAGATGTAAATATACAATAACTTACATCAAAATGGATTTTAGAAACCTATAAAGTAATGCTAAAATCTGACTGTGAAGGCTCTGAAAAAATTATCCTTCATCAACAACATTTATACTTCCTCTTCATTCATATGGGAAATTATCCATTTGAGTGTATCTATAAAACTCTTAAAAGTCATAATGATAATTAGGAGTGCCTCTAGTTCTCACAGACTTGCATCTCTCAAAATAACCCTGTAACTACTTACATCCCCCCATAGCCATGAATTTATAAAATAGAGGCATTTAAAATCATAGTCATAGGGTTTTTTGTATCTCTGAATGTCAATACAAAGTCATAGACATACATGTCTTCCTTACCTATCACAATTTATTCTTGCTATATCTCTTCCATGTCTGAAGCCATAAAAGGAAATATAAGAATACCTGAATGTTTTCCTTTGAGATAAATAGATTTACAAATAGAAGAAATCATATAGTTATATCTAACATGTAGGACTATATTTAATTAATATGTAGTTATCCAACTACTTGCATGCCTCTTTCATGGCTAGAAGGCCATAGCAAATATAAGAGACTGAGGCCTACTAAATAAAATAAAATGAAGTCACATTTTTATGTGGCTCTATGTATGCATAATATTCCCTTAAAAATAGGCATAAAACAAACTTGAATCTAATCTTATAATCAATCCTATAAAAAGGAATAAATTGTAACATCTTCAGCTCAGGTCTCTGTCTTATTCAAATAGATAGTCATTCCTTACAACATGTGAATCAATGTCATAATGTGTCTCATTTCAACAACTTTTATAAATAAAAGAATATGTATTCATGTTATTCCATTCCAAACTATATATAATGCATAAAAGAAATCATCAATATGCATTATTCTCATCATGAAATGGAATTTTTGATACTTTATCTATCATTTCTTTTCATGAACCTTGTCAAATCGATGCCAATTATGCATCAAACAATTTACCTAAGAAAAATGTTCACCCTTTGGCTTGGGGTTGGTTCTCCCGATACGTAGTCATGTCTTATCAAATCAATGCCATTGTTTAATATAGGATAAAATGCCAATGTAGCCTTAGATCCACTTAATAACAACCATGAAATTATAATCTCCATTGTGTCCCAAAGAATTATCCAATGTCATAATAATATGGGTAATGTATACTTAGATTTGAGGGATATTATTATGGGACTTAGATGTATACAATGTCATAAATTTGCAAGTAACTTTAAGTAAATATCATTTAAAAGTGAGAAGTATTCCCTGATTCATACCTCCATAATTCATTCAACTGAGTTAGTTTTCAAAATCTTATCATAATGGAAAACTCAAATAAGAGATAACAAAAATATCCCTCCACAACACTAGGATTATCAAATTCCTTTCTAAATCAAAGTAATTATTAAATCTCTAAAATAGTGTTTGAAGAGTAACTGAGCACACTATTCTATTCTATAGTTATGCTTGATCAACTATTCAAATAAACCATTTAACCAATAAGAGCTGTCCCTTTTCATGGTTTTCATAAATGAATAGTAGTAGTTTCATTTTTTCAACTCTTTATTATTAAAAGGATTTTAAAAAAATTCTACATCAAGGAATATTTTACTTACAAAATAACCCACACAAAGGTTATCCTATGTCAAGAATTCAAACCAAAAATTGTATAAATATAGTTACACTAAATATAACTCATACCTCTTTGAGAATTTTGAAATACACCTGATGAGTATTAGCTAGTATACTGTTGGTATCTTAAACAATTTCTTGTTTTCATCCTACAACCCTTAAAAAAGCTATGAGACATACCAATCTATGAACTAGTTAAAAACTCAAAACTCAAAGTGAAAAAACTTGTTCAATACTGAACAATGCCTTATTTCCATTTCCATATCTTACCATGGAACTGGTCTTTTCACTTTTTCCTATCATGAAGGACATAGGCATCCATAATATGATCAGTAGTCTAAAATATAAAGGATACAAAATTGGTTATCAAAGACCAAAAATATTGTGTCAATACCAATATGAATTCAGATTATAACCATACCTCAATTTTCCCTCTTTGTAAGACTAGTAATCAGACTGCATCTATTTCCTCTTGGATGTGCATCATTAAAAGTGACCTATACTTTATCTAAATGCTTCCCAAGGAAGAAAGGTTGTTCCTTTCACAATACCATCTCACTGCTTAAGTGACAATTTGTTGTTCTTCATGTGTGTTGATCTTAAAGGGCTAGTGGTTCTATAACTTTGGCTATTAAAAGCTTATCTTTTTCTAGTGAATTGGAACACCTTCCAATTTAACTTCACACTAGCCTTCCTATATAGTAAACTCAGACAAAAGAATCATAAAGAAATAATTTGATAAAATATCTAAACTAAAGTATATCACAATTGAAGAAAGGTCCTGCAATCACTTGCTCTGATACTAAATTTGATACGTAAACTAGGTTTATTTCTTAGATAAATCAAATAGTTTAAAATTAGATAAAAAATTCTCAATTCCTTAAAGTAAATAGAATTGGTTGTGGAATCTAGGAATTAATAAAATTAATATACCAACTCTATAATTCATTTCCCACATTAAAAATCCCTATTTTGTACCATATTTTAATTTACCATAATTCATTCTATTATTATGTTAATTCATTCATGAAATAAATTAAAAAAAACCAGAATCAATTGAAATAGAATACTTGACACAAAACATGATAACAAAGTTCACCCATCATTTGGGATACATCTATAGGATTTATTAATTGCAATTCGATCTATTGTAAAAGATGTAAATATATAATTAATAACTTACAACAAAATGGACTTTATAATCTTGTAAAGTAATGCTAAAATTTGAAAATGAAGATTCTGAGGCTCTGGAGAAATCATCCTTCATCAACAACATTTATACTTCCTCTCCCTACATATGGGTAATTATACATTTGCATGTATCTATAAAACTCTTTAAGGGAATAGTGATAAATAAGAGTGCCTCTAGTTTTCACAGACCTACATCTCCGAAAATAACCTTATAACTACTTACATCCCCCCATAACCATTTTTTATAAAATAGAGGCATTCAAAATCATAGTCATAGGTGTCTTTGTCTCTCTAAATGCCAATATAGAGTCACAAACATACATGTATTCCTGCTATATCTCTTCCATGTCTGAAGCAATAAAAGGAAATATAAGAATACATGTATGTTTTCTTTTGAGATCAAAATATTTACAAATAAAAGAAATCATATACTTATATCTAACATGCAGGAATATATTTAATTAATACATAGTTACCCAACTACTTGCATGCCTCTTCCATGGCTAGATGGCCATACTAAATAAAATAAAATGAAGTCATATTTTTATGTGGCTTTGTGTCTACATCATACACCCTTTGAAATAGGCATAAACCAAACTTAGGTCTGATCTTATAATCATTCCTTAAAAATAGAGAAACCATAACATATTTGACTCAGGGCTCTGTCTTGTTCAAATAGATTGTCATTCCTTATAGCATGTGAATTGATGTCACAATGTGTCTTGTTTTAAAATATTTTATAAATAGAAGAGTATGTATTCATGCTCTTTTATTCTAGACTATATATAATGCATATAAATAATCATCTATATGCATTCTTCTCACCATGAAATGGAATTACCAAGAATTGATCTACCATTTCCTTTCATGAACCTTGTCAAATTGATGCCAATTATGCATAAAATGGTTCACCTAAGAAAAATAATCACCCTTTGGCTCAGGCTTAGTTCTCCTAATACAAAATCATGTATTATCAAATCAATGACATCGGTTAATATAGGCCAAAACATTAATGTAGTCTTGGCTCCAATCAATAACAACCACATTATTATAATCTCCAGTATGGCCCAAAGAATTGGCTCCATTACTTAAGACATCCATTATAGCTATGTTTTCTATACATAGTTTAAGATTAATAGACATGCCTTATCAAATAGATTATTTCACATTAAAATAACTCGATCTATAAAATCCTTTTCCCATGGCATAATATCCTTGTCAAATAGATGAGTTCCTTCACATCCTGAATCTAATTACTACTCAACCTTTCATAACCTTGCATATGTGCACGACTCACCATATGTCTCCATAATAAGTGAATATGTGTTTTTAACTATGATTTATGTCTAATCAGTGAAGCCAAAATGGATGAATCCATAATATAGAATTCAATATTGCTATGCATAAGATGAATGACCTTCTCCTACATGGGAACTGTGAACCATCTCTCCTTACTTATCCCCATTTGGGGCCTATCTAAGAACCCTGTATGTTTCCTTGATAATGGATTATTTTATGGTTTGATGACCTTCCTGCATCCATCTTGGAACAAGCATGTTCCTTAGCTCTATGGGATTATAATTTACAATATATGCACCCTTTTACTTGGCTCTATTATCTTTTTAAACCTTTATTCGATTACACAATGAGACCCTTCATATTACCAATAGAGTTGCTCTTTCCCCAATTTGTGTCAAGTATTTTATATTTGGGAATAAATCCCACATTCACTAGGCTAAACAATTATAAAGACTTTAATAAGTTTTTGTTGATAGTTTAAATCATGGCTTTGGCCACATCTTAAAACCACTTTTTCTTAAACATATCTTCATGGATGGAAACCCCATGTAGATGAGCTTGGATTAGAATCTTCAAATTAACTACTCAGAGGTTGGTGAGCTACCTCACTAGAGTTGGCATGCATGATGGGTTGGACTCATTGGAAATGAGCTATCAAACACATAACTTGGTTTAGAACTCAAGTTTCTATCAAATTGAGTTAAACTTAGGTCGGATTGGATTTTGAGTTGGGTTGTCATGTGAGTTGGATTGGTAACTCAAGTTGGATTCGAGTTGGGTTGCAACTTATAAATAGATAAGATGTGGTGGTAGGCCATGTGATGGCTTGAAAACCCACAATATGGGCCTCTCCAATTTATCCTCATCTTGCCATGTGTCATAACCAAAAGCATAGAAATAATTATATGGTAAATAAATAATAGTGTAATTATAGAATTAATAAAACACCATTACCATACATGATGGTAGAGTCCCCCTCCATCATAAAAGTGGGATCCATCAGTTATAGTATCTATAGCCAACCCTTTTAAATTATCAATAAAAATAGTGACGATAATCCTCTGGATCACTTAGATAGTTACCTCTTCTACCCAATTAGGTTCACCTTTGCCTCCTTCAACACCATGCCAAACCACAATAGTAGTGATAACCAAGAGGGCCTCAAAAAGGAATCTAGTCTATGTTATGCACCCCATACTACAATTAAAGAACATAGACTGGGCTAAAATAATTTGTCCCTCAATACCCAAACCCTCTTTTGAACCTAAACTTGAACCTAAGAAGCATCCATAAATAGAAGCTCATCTATTAGATCCTTCAAAGTTCACTCTTCTAGACTTGGCCAAAGAGTAATGAGCTTTGTCATTTAAGAGTTCTAATCTTAAGATTACTAAGCTTCCCACTATAAGCTCACTTTTTGATAAATCCACAACCTTGGTCTAGAGGGTCAAAAAAGAAAGATTGAGGATAGTTTTGGGAGAGGGTTGACTTTTGAAGAAAGGGAAGAAGATTATTCCCTTTTAAAAAGGCAAGATAGGAAGAAGGGTCAGTTCCCATACATTGAGGACCTCAATTATATATGGAGACCCATATTGAGGTAGTACTAGCTATCTATGAGGGAATGGAGTTGGCCATACATGAACTGGAAGAAGAGTTGGAAACTCTCAAAGAGTAGTATCAAGTAATACAAGTTCCCCTAGGCATAAAACATGATGTACAAAATGTGGCACTTAGGTTGTATGAAAATTTGGATACAATTCATTCTTTGAGAGTTCAATTGGGTCCGCATGTGAATTCAATAAAAAAATGTTTAATCTTATTAGAGAAGATGAAAATAAACTAAATTTCTTGGTATTATACATCCCCTATAAGGCATTCAACCACTTAGATCTAATGATCCCTCTGGAGGCAACTAATGAATTAAATTTAGAATCACCAGAATATAGGAGGCTCAAGTTTAGGTGTTATATTATGAATCTCTTATGAATAAGATTGAAGAATAAGAAAAGCAAGTAACACAAATTTTGGTTGATCTTGAATTGACTAGAGTCCAAGTTAATAGAGGGAATCTGACAGCTTAGGTTAATTTTGATCAAATGATTTAGTAAGTTTTAGATGGTTTCAAATAGATTTTATAAGGACTGATCTTGGAGGACATTGAATCAAAATTGAGCACTATAAGGAGGAAGGAAATAAAGGTAGAGTTTTTCTAGGTTATATTTTGATCCACCAATATAGAACATACAAGGTTAATGGAACAAACTAGTAGGGTGACTAGACCTCATCTTCTTGACATGAATTTAATTCACATGCAACATGATAAAACATAAAAATATTACCAAGAGTTTGATGAAAATAAGAAAACAACATTAGTGCCACCTATTATTTCTTATCCCCATATCCCATCTATAGTGCCAATAGAAACACTACCTTCAACTACAAACCCTTATGGTTTAATAATTACATCAATGCCACCTCACAATTCAACACCAATTGTAACTCTAATCCAATCAATGAGTACATCACCAAGTACAACTCCACTCACAACATCTACAATAATAATAACAATAACAATGGCAATTCCAACAATAATTTTGAAAAATATTATGCAAGAGACAATTTAACTTGAAATCAAAGGATATTTTTGTAAAATTTTGCATGTAATGGTTACAAACAAATAGTTAAGTTTTAGTTATGTTCATGTTCTAATTAAATAAATTATTTTTTCTATCATGCACATGTTGCATGTTTGAAGTATCTATAAGTTATGAGATGTAACTGAGACTTATGATCTAGTCACTTAGGATGTAATCAAAGTTTTCTAAACTTGGAGGATGAGGCAACCCCTTCTCCAAGTTATTTATATACATGTAGAACCCTCTTTTCAAAGGGTCAAAGTTTTGAATCAATATAGAAGAAGAGATTGATTATCATACAAATGTATTTGTTCTTTCTTCTTCCCTCTCTATGTTAATAAATTTGAAAGTTATTTATTTGTATTAATTCAATAATTATAAAGTGTGATAATGCTCTAAATGAATTTGAGTATTTTAATTAATTAATATTAATATTATATGTGTAATATAAATTGATAATTGATAGGTTTCATTAATTTAATTAGCTAGGAAAGGCTTAATTGATAATCAAAGGTGTGTAGAAATATCTTTTTTATATAGTCTTCTAGGCATGGCCCACAAATATCCTAGATCACTTTATGGTCTAAGCTATAATATATTAGACAAGGGTGTACAACAACAACCCTAAGAATAGACACATTCATTTGAGATCATTAATCATCTCATTATTTTTTTATTTCAAACTACTAACTGTGCTTGTTCATGAGTGTGCAATAGCTAAAAATAACAAACACTCATCTTGGAGATACTTGTCCACCAAATATATAACCTAATAAGTTACTTTTCAAGAACATAAAACCTTCTTTTTCAACATACCTTCCTTTACATTTTTTCATTTTCTTTGAGATTTACTCATCATAGAATAATTCTCCACCCATCCAAATTGCATAGTGACTCTTTATATTAGATTCCATGTGTCTATCTACAAACTTGGTTAAACAATCCACAGGGTCAATCTACTATTTCATCACCTGGTTATTTAACCACATACATGTGACTCATGCCATAGAGTTGAACCTTGTTTCATAGAGATCCCAAAATTTTATAGGATACCTTATGAGGTGTGTATAAAAACCACATCAACAAAAACAAAAGTTTTCACTAGAAGGAGGGCTAATACTTGTATGTTTTTTAAATAATAGGGGCTAATCACCATGTAAGGTTGCACTAGAGACACTAAAAGATTAATAAGGTGTATATCCCAATCTAACATTTCATTTTCACCATTGTCAAATCCTAAGAGGCCTAGGCCCATACCTATTCTCCCTGAGATACAGTGAGCTAGGAAACTTTTTCCTATAAGAAACATCCCACTTATTAATCTTCTGATGGCTCAACCTTAGTTACTCAAATCTACCATTACCATCCCAAGGGACCAACACTATCTACCAAAAAATATATAAAATTATTTTCCTACCTTCTCCCACTTAAATGGATGGATAATAGAATAATACATCAAATCTTTCAAGGCCATGCTGAGGTTAATGAATGTCATCCATGAGGATGTTGCATGTAGTATTTTTTCATTTACTTTAAAATAATCTTCTTATGATTGGTATCTCAATTTGTATACAAATTATATCACCTCATGGAATGAGTGTCAATATATGTTTCTTACACAATTTAGACAAGTGACTAATCTAATCCTAGTATATCATCTCTTTAATAGCATGAAGAAGGAACTTGAAGAGTCAATATGGGCCTTCAATGCAAGATTCCAAAATATGTACACTCAATTGAATGTGTTACATAATATAGACATTAATCTGACACTCGATATATACAAAAATGCCCTAGATCCTATTACTTTAATATTCTTACGAAGAGGTACCATAATCAATACTTTAGCTTTGACACTTTAGGAAGCTATTATTCTTGATAAGGAAATCAGTCAATAACTCATTCCTCACAATTCATAGGGCCAAACATTCAACAATGGACTCCCATCTTTGAATACAATTTCACATGCTAATTAAAATGCCCTCATATTCAATCAAAATTAGTTGTACACTTTGCCTCTTATGACATATCAAAAAACAAACTAGAATTATGATTTATTAAAAAATTAGATAAAAAGGAATGGCCATCATCAAAATCAACATCAAGATCACACCAATTTAGCAACCACTTAAGGTTTTGACTCCAACAAAGCTAAATTGGATTCTATACAAAGAATGGTCTAGAAACTTAGCAATGATTTCTTGAATATGTAGAAAAGGATGGTAATACCACTAATCATAATTACAACTAGAATTCTATCTTTCCAAGATACAACAAGACTTTCAACAGGCCCACCAATAGTATATAATAATAACAATCTAATAATCTTCTTAAAAATAATATCATGCAGATAACTTTGCCAAATTGGTACAGGGTTCATAACACATCACAACATAGATTTGGATTGTATAGAGTTATGTTCAGCCTTTGATATCTTCTAGAGATAAATTATTAGAAAAGATCAAATGATGAATCCTCTAGATCTCCCTCATGAATATGGCCCTTCAAGTTTAGATATGGTCTTTGAAACCTATGTGTCTTTCTTCCCCAATGAAAATGACTATATTTTGGAGGATAATTTTGATGAAGTATAATCATTCCAATAGTTTAATATGAATAATTATAACTTAAGGAACATGCAACCTCTTACTACTTCCACTCCTCCCAATAATAAAATTATACCTCCAAATCCCAAAGTTGATAATTATTCTCCTCCCCCTAGAGGGAATGATCAGCCTCAACATAGAGATGAACATAGTAAAGGACACAATATTGTTGAGGATATGAAGAAAATAAAGGCCAACATCACTCTTTATGAACTAACACAAATCACAGAGCATAAAGAGCTCTTATGAAAGTTCATCATAGGTAATTCTATTCTAGAAAAGTCTAAGACAACCAACACAAACATAATATACAAAATTAAGCCCAAGGTCCCCATTTCTTGTTGACCATTTAGGCATTTGGCAAGAATATACATAATTTTATGGTAGATTTTGGAGCTTATAAAATAGTAATGCCAAATTTCATTTGCCAGAAGCTTGGTTTAACACTAAACCCATCCAATAGGAATGCGTCACAATTAAATAAAATAGTAGTGCCAGTTTTGAAAGAACTTAATGATGTAAGAATTCAAGATGACTATCAACATCTTGGTAGTTTATATTCCTGAAGGATATGGATTTTTGTTGAGTAGAGATTGGTCAAAAACATTAAATGGATATTTGTCTATTTTTTTAATATATTTAGCTACCTTAGCAAGAAATTACCAACCAAATTAGGATCGATCAAGAGCCAATGATGAAGCATCCTATTACAGTATACAATACCTCCAATGAAGAGGTGATTTATAAGTCTCCTAGTGTTGGAATTCATACATTTATTATGAGACATGAAACACTGGAATAAATTTAGGGCCCTTCCCAATTATAGACCCTCTATTTTGATGGAGTAAGATCCAAGCAAGGATTAGGCATCAAAATTGAGTTGGTTGATTCACAAGGGAAAAAATTTCTAGAAACATACAAGCTCCAATTCATATGCACCAATAATAGAGAGGAGTATGAGGCCCTAATTTTGGGATTATAGTTTGCCTTCAATAACAATGTTAAATAATTATTAGTATATGAAGACTTTAAACTTGTGATTAACCAAGTTAAAAATAAATATCAATGTAAATTATCATATTTAAATAAATATTAGCATAGAGCTTGGGATCTAATTGAATAATTTGAGGTTTCAACATAGAATCAATCTCAAGAGAATAAAACCAAGACACTAATTCGCTGGCTGCTTTAGCAGTAAATTTGGCACCCTTATAGAAGTCAAAAGTCTAGAAGTTATCAATTGAACTAGTACCCTATCCTTCAATACCAAACAATGTTGAAAATTTTATAGTGTTTGATGATGACCAATAAATCATTCAATTTTTGACAAATTTAGGACAATTAAAATCTTAGATAATTGATGATGAGGAAAGAAACCATAGGTGCCATGAAAAATGGATGAAGAAGGTGTTATCCAACTAAAGGAGAATCATTTCCCATTAGGGATGGTCACCTTGGAAAAAACCTTTGATATGGATCCTCAATCATAATTATAGAAGCTAAGGTTAATGAATCTATAATAAACTTTAAAAATTTAGGTGATGAGAGAAACACACAATTCATTAATATTTACTTAAGATGCACATATAAAGAAAGGGAAAAGGTAAAGAATTAATAATCAGGTATAAATATGTAACTACATAGAATTATGATGACTCAAGGATATTCAATCCTAATATCATCACCTATATGGTTCCACTAATTCTGATCATAAACCATTTAGGCAAAGGCAGAGGCCAGTTAATCCTATCTTAGAACCATTGATTTAGAAGGAAGTATATAAGCTGCTAAGTGCTTGGATAATTTTTCCTATCAAGCATTCAACCTATGTGGCCAATGTAGTTTTGATCAAGAAAAAGAGCATTAAAATTAGATTATGTGTCAACTTTAGGAATTTGAATAAATATTATGAGAAAGACAATTATCCTTTGCTCTCGTTAGATGTGGTAATAAAAACTATGAGTGGGTCTAAAATGATGTCTTTCTTAGATGGATTTTTAGGCTACAATTAATTACTAGTTGAATCCAAGGATAGGATGTAAATGACATTTATTACAAAATGGGGAACATATACATATAAGAAAATGCCATTTGGGCTGATCAACACTGGAACTAATTTTCAAAGAGCAATAAATCATGCATTTTAGGGACTGATAGGAAAGTGAATAATCATAGATATGGATGATCTCACTATTTTATCTAAAAATAGAGATGATTATATTGACCACCTTCAGTCCATTTTTTAAAGGTGTAGGAAGTTTGGTGTATCACTTAACCCCAAGAAGAGTATATTCAACATTACCAAGGATAAACTACTAAACCACATTATTACTAAATATGGGATCACCAATAACTCATATGAGATCTAGGGGATTTCAAAAATAATGTTTCTAAATAAAAAAAAGGAGATCAAATCCTTATTTGGGAAAATAATTTTTGTAGGGAAATTTATGTCAAGATTTTCAAAGATTTTTAGGCCCCTAAACACAAAGCTCAAGCATAAATATAAAGTGGAATCGACACCTAAAGTTAAGAAGTCCTTCCAACACATAAATGAAGCTATTTTGCAATCCCCATTGTTAGTAAGCCTAAATTTCACTAAAGACTTTATATTTTACTCATTGACCTCAGATCATACTTTTGTTACTATACTTACATATAAAAGGGAATAAATCAAGAATCCTATCATGTTTATGAGCATTAACTTGAAATATGCATAACTCAAATACTCCCTAATTAACAAGAAAATATTTTCTTTCATTAAAGTAGTTAAGAATTTTAGGCACTACATCCTCCAAAATAAGATCATTGGCATAGTGCAAGATCCTTCTATCAAGCTTACACTGGCAAATTGAATTGGGGGAGTGTAGAGGTAAATTGATGGTAAATTTGAAGGAGTTTGATATTAAAATTTAACCTACCAAGATTGTTAGAAGATAGAGAATTATATAATTGATGACTAAAATAGACCCGCACATCACCATCAAAGAGGTATACTAAACACAAGTATCCCAAGAATATTGGTATTTAGGTATTATTCAGTTTTTACTCACTAGAATGTGCCCTCAAGAATTCAAGAGAGATAAAAAAATATATTTAAGGCTCAGGGTTGCTCAGTATATGATCAAGAAAGGAGTCCTCTATTAGAAGAATAATGAGGGCATCTATTTAAGATGTGTGTCACATGGAAAATCTCAAGAGATCTTAGAAGATATACATCAAAATATTGACATCAACCATCCATATGGCAATACTATAGCCCATATAATACATAGAATAGGTTATTATTGGCCAATGGTCTTTAAGGATGCTCATTTCCACATGAGAACATACCATGAATGCCTGGTCTTGGTAAAAAGAGAGGTACATGCAATAATGCCACTATAGCCTATGATTGAAGGTAAGTCATTCACTCAATGGGGATTGAATTTCATTAATTTTATAAACCCAAATTCCTTAGCTAGGCACAAATTTGTGATAACTACTACATTTTATTATACTAGATGGACTAAGGTAGTAACCACTAAAAACTCAAGAGCCTAAGATGTGATTAGTTTTATTGAATAACAAATCACAACTAGGTTTGACACTCTTATCTCTATGGTTTATGATAATAGTCCAATATTTTAATCAATTAAGTTAACTGAATGGGTCCATGATAATAATATTAGAGTTAGACCATCCTCTAATCACTACCTGCAAGGGAATAGATTGGCCGATTAACCAAAAATAACCTCATAGATGCTATCAAGAAGTCAATCATAGATAAGCCCAAGGAGTGTCATCTCTTATTGAAATATGCACTCTAGGTAGACTAGACTAGGTACAAATAATCCCTTAAAGCCTTTCCGTATCTATTAGTCTATGGGAAACAACCAATGTTCCCAATCATGTTGAAATTGTCAACATATTGGTTTATGTAAGAATACATAAATCCTAATGAAAAAATAGAGTCTAGATTGATAGATATCATCAAAATGGAAGAATGTAAGAATGAAGTATTGTAAAACATCAACAAACATCAAGATGTGGTCAAGAGATGGTTTAACAAGAGAGCAAAATTTAAAGCATTTAGGATCTATGACTTGGTGTTGCTATGGGATAAATCCCATGAGAAAAAATAAATACATGACAAATTTATCCAACTATGGATAAGACCTTATCAGATCTCTAATATATTGGGTAATAATGCATTCTATTTATAAGATATTCAAGGTAATGATTTGACATATCCAGTTAATGGATAGTTTTTGAAGCATTACTTCATGGTTTCCCCATCTAAAGAGGTATTTTCGTAACAAAAAATGTTTTGGTATAGGTAGGATTAGGTTATATTTTCTTCATTAGTTGGCTTCATTATTTTATTCATGTTATTTTATTAGAGTAGTTCATGTTTTCTAGATTAGTTTTTTTTATTTCAATAGTTTTTTTGCTTTCCAGGGTAGATTTCTTTTGATTTCATGGTAGTTTGAGTTGATCAATCTTAGTATAATCAAATGATAATTTGGGGTGTTTAGAATCCAAAATGAATTAATGGGTGTTATATATTATAGTTCATAATTCATAATCTAGGTAAGTAATGAGAGATTTATCCATGACCATGTCCTAAATATAATGGTTCCATTAGGTATGTAAAAGTTGCTATCATAGTTCTATGAAAATTTAGAAAACTCTCCTTATCCCTTTGGGTCAAATGCACATAAAATGCTAATAATTGTTTAAGGTAATATACATTGACATGGATTAAAATTGATAGGGACATTTTGATTAAACCACAAATTTACTAAGACCATCTCACATTGCTCACTTTCTTCCCTCTTTCATTCAAAAAGCAAAAAAAAGGGGTTTAAAAATAAAAGGCATAATCCAAAAGTAAAAAATAAAATCAAAGAATATTAGAAGTGTATATGATGAAATAAGATCAATGTATCATGCATCATGAAAAAAATGAAGAAAGAGAGAAGAGGTGATCAAAGGTATCTTGATTAGGTCTATGCCTGGCTAGATGGAAGCAGGGCAATACTTGAGCCCCCCAATGTCTATACACCAAATGACCAATCAAAATGAAACCTACATCTACCCCATGTCTTTTCCTAAAACCCTTAGATAATAGATAAATAACATCACTTTCCCACACAAAGATCTAGGGTATAAGTGAAGCTAGTATGTTGCATGTAATTATTAAGAGTTTCTTTTCATTTCTAATTTAATCATTTCTTTTAGTAAGGTTTATGGTTGATATTAGGATTGTAAAACCATGGATTTTGGGTTATTGAAAACTTAGGAGTATTTACCCTAATGAGTTTCCACTTGTTGTATTCAACACACCCCACCTTGTATTTTTCCTTTAAAAAGTGGAGACCCTACCTTTTTTTATTTTTTTGTTTTAAAGGACTTATTTTATTTGGGTATTTATGTGTTTTGATGGTTCTTATTATCTAGAAGCTTGGTGCTTTGGTATGTATTTTCCATTTGAAAGGACCTGTTCAAACTAATCTATTAATGGAAATTTAGGAATAATTGCTATGAATGTTAGGTCTTTAGATTGGCTTATTTTTTAGCTTTCATTTAGTGAATTTCATTCAAAAAATTTATCTTTAGAAGGTTTTCATTTGACAACTTTGTACTCGGAAGCTTTATTTTCTGTAACTTTCATTCATAATTTCCTTCAAAAACTTTCATTCAAAAATTCTATCTTTAAAAGGTTGTTTTTTGGGACATTTCTTTAGATAATTTGTTTCAGTTAGAAATTTTGTCTTTGATAATTTTCATCTAGAAAATTTGTCTTTGGTAAATTTCATTCAAAAACTTTATCTTTGGTAACTTTGTGGTCTGAAACTTTCTCTTTGGAAACTTTGTATTCATAAGTGTTTTCCTTCAGAAGGTTTTTTGTTTGGAAAATTTCATTCAAAAACTTTACTTTGGAAACTTTCTATGTGACAACTTCCTCCTGAACAATAATCTTTCTGAAGTGTACTCAGTCTTCATAAAACATTCCTTTGACAAATTTTGGACAAATTATTTTGGAATGAATTTTCTCAAAGAAAATTTTATTTTTTGGAGTCTTTTAGGCCCTAAGGAAAATTTTGACTCCCTTAACTAAACCATATATTGACAAATTTAAAAAAGGTAAAGGTAATACCATGGCACCCTAAATGAGCAAGAATCCTACATGGCATGTACACTAAGATGAGGTGGTCAAGTTTGAATTGAATAAATGTGATGAGCTCATAGATGTTGGTGATTAATGGTGTATGAACTAGAATGAATGCAAAAAAATATAACATCGATGCCCAACTGAGTTCATCTGATTCAATTTTCAAGAGCTCTAGTAAACTTAGACTTATGCAATCTCAAAATCCCTAGATGGGACTAGAATGACTTGAAACTCATATAATTCAATTTATTATCTACCATTTTCAAAAGCTTCAATCATACCATCATCCATAAAATATCCATTACATCTTTGTCTAGGTCATATAAATGGACCTCAACACCCTATAAGTTTTCCATCAAGGACTCTATTGAATACTTAGATAGGACTTTTGATGCAACTGTGTTCTATGGCCTCTATCTCAACTAATCAGATTTATGGGAGGTCATATAAAACACTGATTCATTTGCATTAAAATAAGACATATCAACCAAGGAGAAACAACTTATAGTGGACTTGATTTCATTCAAATGATAGGACCTTCACTACATAACCACCAAGTTATAGGTCATGCCATGTATAGAATTACTATAAGGCATGTTCTTTTAAGGTAGAATTTTAGATGGAAATTATCTATGCTATGTTTATAATAACATAGTTGTGATGTGTATCTCTAGAGAGGAATTAATGAGGAATGTAAGTCTCCCTATCTCAAACATTACATTTGAATTACACACCATGGTCACTTGGAATAAAGGTAATAATATGGAGTGAGCATTAGGGAAGTGGCTTCTCCCAAGTGAGACATTCACTATCAAAGAACATATCAAGAATCCTATCCCTATCACTTTATTTTGGATGGGCATTCATATAGGCATGAAATTATTTAAATAAATATTTGGCCACCTAAGCATCTACTTCCTACATCTAGAATGGGTACCCCTGCTAGACCTAATCATTACTTCAAAATGCACCTATGCATTGTGGGAAGTCATTAGTGCCTTCCTATAGGAACAAATTCTTCATAAATATAAAAGGCCCCAAGGGGGAAATTTTTATATGATGTCATACCTACTCTATAACATGATGGGGATAATATACATGCATAATGGGGTTTTATGGAGTCCCAACCCTAATGTTATCAAAAATAGAATATGTGATTTTATTCTTTTATTCACATATACACATATGTTAGACATATCACTAGAATAGTAGAAGACCTCTACCCTCAAGTTTGGATGGCCATTCATGGCCAACCTATGGCTAGGATTTCACTCAACATTACCAAAACACTTGACAATATGGGAGACTACTAGATCTATCCTGATTATACCATCATCATGGTTGTTGGTCATAAGGTAGACCCTCTTCAACTTCCCAAATTTTTTATTAAAAAGGTGGCCAAATAAGATATTACCTTCCATATAAGGAATGGTATAGATTAGGATCTAACAAAGAAAAAAATGTACCTTCCATGGCTCCCATAACATTATTGGGAGGATGTAGTATACTATTAGGAGGTACTTTAAAGAATTTGGGAGTATGAGGATAACATATGCATTGGCCACTCTACCCCATAGGGATTAGGACCCCAATGAGAGAGTCCAAAAAAATATCCACACTCTTGGAATCTCATATAAACATGAGCCATTTAACCATGAATTCATGTTTCTTAATGATAAGGATGATGAGGAAGTAAAAGAAAGATCACAAACAATGCACTTGAGTGAAGACTTATTGAGGGTAATACAATCTAACCCTTCCTTCACACTCAGCCAAGCAAAATTTAGGATCCCACCACTAGGAAGATGGAGATCCTCTAAATTTTAGAGTGGAAGGCCATACAAACAACTAGTAAACCAAAGAAAATATCCTCAACATCTATTTATGGCTCAAGATTAATAAAAAGATCAAGAACAACTGGTAGATGAAGCTTCACTTGCTAAAGAACATGAAAAACATCAAGAGATATAATAGATACTCACTCCCATATAGGATAAATAATAACAAAATCATCTATTTTAAGCATTAGATGTTGAACTAAGGAGAGTTAAATAGGAGTTAGTAGAGGAGCTCACATAAGAAAAAGATAGAAATAGTAGGGAAGAAATGGGGATCTTTTGCTTAGATTCTTCTAATGATGAAGAAATGGCACCTATTATGACAACTTCAATAGCCTTAACATCCAACATGACTAACCCTCCTCTTACCCAACAAGTGACTATTCCACAAGTTTGGGAAATGACATGATGTTATAAAATAAAACCAAGGGGGGAGAGACCTCAGATCCCATCTATGGAAGCACTCAGAGAGGCACAACCTTCTATGAAAGGTCAACCAAGTCAAGATGTGGATGAGGAAGAACTAAAACAAGCTAAGGTCTTGATCTTATAAGCTATAAAAGTAAAGGAACCTCTCAGTGGTGATTTATTTATTAAGGTTTCTATTTTAAATACCCCCTTAGGCCTTTTCCCTATGATGTCATTAACTTTTGCTTTTGCCATACCTATTCTAGTCTTTTCCACTTTCATTCATGTATAATAAATTTTTTCTAGTATTTTTTTCATGTATCAAAGCTCTAATCTTATATTTTCCACTTATTCAACCACCACCCTTGCTATTTAAACCACTATAGTTTCAATTCCTTAGATATCCATCCCTTCAACCATAGCTATTTCCATCCCATCTACCTCTGCTCTCACTCTTTTAGTCTCCACTTATATTTACCCATCCATAAACCAACCCATCAATTAGATAGTTTCTTATTTTACCTAATTGGGTTCACCTCTACCTTCTTTAACACTAGTCTAAAGCACAACAATAGTGACAACTAAGAGGGCCTAAAAAATAAAACTAGTCTATGTTGTGCACCCCATTCTATAATTTAGGAACATACACTTGCCCAAAATAATATGGCCCTCAATGCCCAAAACCTACTCTAAACTTGAACCTAAACCTGAACCTAAACTTAAACCTAAGAAACATGCACAAATAGAAGTTCATCCATTAGATCTTTCAAATCTCACTCTTCTAGACTGGACCCAAGAGTTAGGATGTTTAGCCTTTAAGAGTCCAAATCTAAATATTAATAAGATTTAAAATATAATCTCACTTTTTGATAAAGCCACAACCTCAGTCTATAGGGTAAGAAAAGAAATATTGAGGATAGTTCTTGGAGAGGGTTGATTTTGGAAGAAATGGAAGAAGTTTATTCCATTTCAAAAAGGTAGAATAGGAAGAAGGTTTAGTCCCCATACAATTAGGACCTCAAGTTATATAAGGAGATCCATATTGAGTTAGTATTGGGTATCCATGAGGAAATGAAGCTATCTATACAAAAAATGGAAGAATATTTGAAAAATCTCAGAGAGTAGTAATAGGTAACACAAGTTACCTTAGGTATAACACAAGAATGTGGCACTTAGGTTTTGTTGTCCCCCCAAAAAAAATGTCACTCATTTTGTGGGACAACATATGAACTATTTTGGTCCTGCAAGACCAAAATCATCTCTTTCCTTTTAAAAATTTGTTATGAGAATTCTAATTCCTCATTTTCCAAGCTTTTTTAGGAAATGGACTAGTTGGTTCAATGGGTTCAATCGCTTTAATAGGTGAGTTCAATCAAAAGGGTCAAATTTCCAACACTTAGGCATTTTCAAGATTCATTCAATGCCTTGGTTTAGCCAAAAAGGGTTCATCAACAAGCTTCTAAGCAAGGATTGAACCATTGGACCATTGAACCGTTGAACCTTGAACCATGTTGGTTCAAAGGTTTAAAGGGTTCAAGGTTTAACATCTTCAACAAAGGTTCAAAGGTTTAACATGGTTTGCTTCATCACAGTTTGGTTAAATGTAATTGGTTCAAGTGGTCAATTAAACGAGTGGAACAAAAGATTGAACCATTGAACTATTGAACCAAAGTTGGTTCAATCGGTTAGTTCAAATGGCTAAAGAAAGGAAAAACCCTAAGAGCAAAAGTTGCCAAGTGTCATCTGCTAGACACATTATAATTCAT
This sequence comes from Torreya grandis, assembly GCA_037957365.1. Lineage (NCBI taxonomy): Eukaryota > Viridiplantae > Streptophyta > Pinopsida > Cupressales > Taxaceae > Torreya > Torreya grandis. Next base: position 2,228,743 of record JARHVA010001626.1, read on the forward strand.
CTCTAAAAATTAGTGGAATGTGCCACATGTTCCTTGCAAAGCTTAGTGGAAGTTACCAAGTGTCAACCTCCGTAGTCTCTTCCTTTTGTTTCGATATTAAGTAAGAACTGTGGTGGGCCCTGGGTAAGTTACTAAAGTAAGCAAAATGTGACACGCGTCTACATCTACAGTTTCTTCTAAGCATTTCTCAGTGTACGTAGAAGATGCAAAGTGGCAATGGTAGAAAGTTTCAATATGTTTCTCTAAAGTGTAGTGGAAGCTACCATGTGTCATCTTCTGTAGGAATTTCTAATATGAGTCCCAAGGACTTTTTGAAGGTAGCTAAAGTGCAGCAAAAGTTGTCAAGTGTCAGCATTTGAGTAAATCTAAAAAGAGTCTCAAATGTTTCTATAGTATAGCTAAAGCTCAATAGAGATTTCCACATGTCCTCTTCCATAGGACTTTTAAAAGTTTTTCTAAAACTTTTATAGACAAATAGAAGTTGCCACATGTCTCTGCTTGTTTCAAAGTGGAAGCTACCATGTGTCCCGTTATAACTCAATAGAGCATGACAAGTGTTTGTATCCATGTTTTAAGTTTCTTACCAGTTTCTAAGATTCTCCTAAGCCTCTCTCAAATTCTAGTGGATATTTTTGAGTGTCCTTGTCTATTTCATAGTGGAATGTGCCACATGTCAATTGCAAGTTCAATGACCAGCCAAAGAGATAGCCTGAGATCTTAGAAAAGGGATAAAACACAGCCAAAAAAGGAGGAATGATGAAGAAAGACCAAAAATACCCATGCATGGGATATGTTTCTAGAAGGTGAAGCAGTTCACCAGCTAGACATTGGAGAACATGAACATTCAATGGTGTGACCTATTTCTCTGCATTGAGAAAAACAAATGGGCAACTACACCCGATTCCAGCATATCTTCTTGACAGAATTTAAAGTGTATTAAATGTAACATGATGTGTTACTGCTCCCAAGTCTTTCTTAGAGAGCTATATATTGGACTCTCTCTTATTGTTTTAAGAGGGGATCTCTGTCTATTATCAAAAACAAAAATCTGCCCAAATTGAAAGGCATTACTAAGACTTTGAGCTCAAATTGTTGATCATATTTAGTTATTTGAATAAGAAAACAAGCGACTTTTCAGACTTTGTGTTGGAATAGCTTGTTTGTTGGGGAAAGTTTTCTTATGTCTATTTCCTTAATACATTTTTTTATCCATTTAATTAAATAAGTAGAATTAGTAAAAGTAATCAGGAAGGTGTCTTGAAGCTAGCTGTGGAGAGACTTTGTGCCCCCATAATTGCCTTTAGTGTGTTTTCTTTATATTCTTATGTAAAAGATCTTGGGATGACTTTGTGCCCTCATTATCCTTTATATTCTATTTTTGTGTAAAGGACTTTAGGATGACTTTGTGCTCTCATTGTCCTTTGCATTTCACTCTTTGGTAGTTGAGGTGGAGACTTTGTGCTACATTTCATCCTGTTGTGTTACTATGCCCTGTTATAGTTACTTGTCACCACCAAAAAGGTTCCTTTTGTCTGTTGAACAACACTTCTAAAAGAAGAGGAGTGCCTTCTGCCATTTCATCAGGATTTCTACTTTGATTTGTGAACATCATCTCTAAAAAAAGAGAGATGGATGGTTTATCCTACCCTTGAGTGTTATTTTTTGCTTATATATAGTATATAGCTCTTGCATATTTACAGGGAACCTCCCCTTAATGAGAGGAGAGATTTGTCCCCTTTTGATGTAGTAAACCTGCACATCTGTATGACCTTTTTCCCTATGCTGTGATTGAAGAGATCTATTTTGATGATCAGTTAGCTGATTGACAAAATATTCACCTAATAGGTTTTATGAAATTTTGGATATAATTCATTATTTAAGAGTTTAATTGGCTCTTCATGTGAATTCAATAACAAAATTGTTTAAGCCTCTTAGAGAAGATGAAAATAAACTAAATTTATTGGTATTATACACCCCTATTAAGGCATTCAACCATCTAGATATAATGAACCCTATGGAGGTATCTAATGCATTAAATTTAGATCTCATCAGAACACATGAGGCCCAATATTGGGTGTCATCTTCTAAAGCTCTTTTGAATAAGCTTGTAGAACAATAAAAATAAGCAACAAAATTTTTGGTTGAGCTTGAATTAACTAGAGTCTAGAATAATAGAGGGATACTGGTAGCTCATGCCACTTTTGATCAAATGATTCAATAATTTTTAGATGGTTTGAAATAGAGTTTACAAGGATTGAGTTTGGAGGATATTGAAGCAAAATTGAGCATAGTAAGGAGGAAGGTAACATAAGTAGAGGTCTTCTAGGTTGGATTTTGAGCCATCAAGACATAACATACAAGGATAATGGAAAAAATTGGTAGGGTGACTAGACCTCATCTTATTGACATGAATTTATTTCATGTGCAACATGATAAGGCATACAAGTATTACTAAGAGTTGTATGTAAAGAATAAGCATCAATTCCACCTTCCAGTTTTGATCCTCATACCCCACCTATAATTCCAATAACAACACTACCTTCAACTACAACCCCTTCTGGTTCAAAATTTACATCAATGTCACCTCACAATTTAGATCAACTATATATCTAGTCAAATCAATGAGTGCATCAACAAGTACATCTCTAATCATGACATATACAACAACAAGCATAATGATAGTTCTAATAATAGTTTTGAAAAATATAGTTTAGCCTAAAATAAATGGCTATTTTTATACAATTTTTCATGTAATGATTACAAATGAATAGTTAAGTTCTATTTATGTTCATATTCTAGTTAAATAAATTGTTTTTACCAACATAAACACATTTCATGTTTGAATTATCTATAAGTTATGAGATGTAATAGAGACTTGTGTTCTAGTCATTTAGGATGTAATCAAAGTTTTCTAAACTTGGAAGATGAGGCAATCCCTTCTTAAAGTTATTTATATACATATAAAACCCTATTTTCAAAGGGTTATCATTTTGAATCAATATACAGAAAGAGATTAGGAGATTGATTATCATGCAACTATGTTTGTTCTTTCTTCTTCCCACTCTATGTTAACGAAATTAAAAGTTATTTATCGATATTAATTTAATAATTATGAAGTTTGATAATGATATAGATGAATCTAAGTGTTTCAATTAATGAATATAAATCTTAGATGTGTTTTAACAATTTAGGATTGATAAGTTTTATTTATTTAAGTAGTTAGCATAGGTTGAATTGATAGTCTTCTAGGTGTGAGCCATAACTACCCTAGACAACTTTATGGTCTGATCTATAATCTCTTAGACAAGGGTGTGAAACAACATCCCTAAGAAGTACAACCTTTAGTTGAGATCATTAAGCATCCTATATTTGTTATCCCAAATTTCTAACCATGCTTGTTCATGAGTGTGCAATAGATGAAAACAAAAAACATTGGCCTTGGAAATACTTGTACACCCAAATGTGAGATAGGAATTTGACATAGAGGGGAGTTTAATCTTGTGTTAGTCTCATAAAACTAATGAAATCAACACATTAAATGTTTAACACCTCTAGCCTAGACAATAAGGGAGCTTAGTAACAAAAACTAATTGAAAGCACAACAAAAACATAAAAGACATAACTCTTTTACCTTCCTTGGGATATCGAAATGGCTTTGTTAAATGGATTTTTCATCTCATGCATCAAGAATTATTTGAAAATGGAGTTTTATTGGATCCTTCTCTCCTTGGTACCTTGGATTTTATGTTTCTTGGCTTAAGATTTGGGTATGGTAACACTATTTACATGAGTTTCATGGAGCAATCATGCATAATAACTCTACAATATCCAAGATTATAAATGAAGAGATATGGCCTTGTATATATAGCCTTGAAAATTAAATCTCACCCAAGGCGAGTCAAGGTTGAGTTTAGGCTTGGAATGGGTTTAAACTAAAGCTAGTTTAGTTAAAAATAAATTCATTAGAGTTAATATTTTTCAAGTAATTATGATTTGTAATTACTAGGCATGGCTCTCAAATTAGATATTTTAGGATATTTTCAAAGATCTTGACAACTCATAAAGGCAATGATGAAATGATAAGATATTTGGAATTTTTGAAATTCATTTTTTAAATATTCATTAATTGTAATTGGATAATTCAACTAAGAGTTTAATCTTGTTTAGTTTGTCAATTGATTTATATTATCCTTTTAGATCATTCAATATTTGATTTAAATGTGCAAGTTCTCCACTTAATAGGTCCATAGGTTAAACTAAGAGTTGTGATGCTGCAAGGTGATTAAGGATGAATCTATGAGAGGTTATTGTTACATACAATAGAATAAACCAATTACGGATATCTCAACATGATTCTAAACTTTGATGAATGATGTGCAAGAAAATTTAGGGCATTTAGTGATTTTTAGGATTAATTTGTAATGGTTGGTAGGAAATGGTTTGAAGTTCGATTGAAGGCTAGTTTTGGCCAATTTTAGGTGTCTATAGTTTTCCCATAATTGGGAAGGAATTTTAAGCTATAGGAATGGTAAAATATTCTCAAAGAATGAAAGAAGATAATGATTGAAGAAGAAATTCCAAATAATTTTTGGGAAGCTTATAGCTGACACATATGATTGATGGACAGTCCCTAAGAAAGAATAAATAAAAAGAATGAAATTAACCCATAGGTGAGATTAATCCAATCAAGATAATTCTTGCATGCATTGATTTAAAAAGTAATTATTTATCTAAAGGTTGTTATAATCAATAACAAAGGTTGAGACACTAATTTTCTCAAAGGCAATTATAATCAGTGGCATAGGCACATGCCCAAGTAGGAACGATGAGTCAAACTAATGATTTTCCCATAGGTGGTTAAAATCATTAAGATTACTAGGATGGATTAATGATTTTTGGTTGTGCCCCAGTAGGGTAGATTGGCAAGCATAACTCAAGAATATAACTTGTCATATAGATTAAATATGAGTGGGTGAAAATATAAATGCAATGGTATAATGATTGAAGAAGATACAAACAAATAGACACAAAAGGATATGTAGAGGGATGAAAGAGATGTTTGGAAAATTAAAGGTGGTTGATCTGACTTGGGATACATCATGTATCCAAATGCTACCTACATAATCTAAATAGACCTCAAGCTAATGTAGTTTACCCAAACATTTGAGAAAAGGGAATGAGGAATAAAAGAAGAAAGAATTGATTAATGTTAATTATTTGGTTGTACCTACTAATGTGGATATAATCATCCTTATTAACATGGATACAACTATAATGGTTAATGGGTTGATTTGATTAAGGAGGGTGGGAGGATTTGTCAAGGTTACCAAGGAGAAGTTATATAGCTCCATTGCTTGTAATATTTACCAAGATGATTTTTGTTGTATCACATGATGGTATACATCATGATATAAAACATCATGATGACCTATCCAAAATATGCATAAGGACTAACTCTTGGTCTAATAAACAATTGAAAACAACACATCAATGATAAAAAACCATGATGACAATGTTGACATATGAATATGGATAGACTCAAGAATAATGTGGAAGGAATCACCCAATGAAAACATATAGATTGAGTTAAAGAACACCAATGAAAGTAAAAAAATATAAAAATAAATAAACAAACAACAAAGGAAAAAAACACATAGAAATCTTGAAAGAAAAAACAATAAAAAGTATCCTATTGTGAACCAAGTCAATACCTACATGTGAAGGCTCAATGAAATGATAAATAGGTGGTGCCCCTAAGAAAAAATACATGAAAAGGTAAGGTAATAACCCCAATGGTAGTGGAATGGATTAGAAACAACAATGTATTTTCCCTAGTAGGGTATATTGAGGATGACTTACTAGCTTTAGGTAGGACAAATGTTTTTGTATTTTGAAAATTTTAAATGTTTTTGGAATTTTTGAGGTATCTTAGCTAGTTAGAGATTGAAAAGATACCATTAGTAAAATGGTGAGACCTTGAGATTAGGTTTATCATAAAATTATGAGAGCATATGGAAAAGAGGGACTAAGCTAACCTCAACATGAATTGAGAATGACCTACATAGTCCCATTAGGACCTCAAGTCATAGTAACTCTACCAACACAAAAGGTGATGAGACCCAACCATGTAACAAGTTATAGAATTTAGGTAAATGGAAAGATAAATTATAATAGTAATGGCAAGGTAATGTGGTAATGCATGATAAAGGTGTTGTTCCTAATTTTCCCATAGGTAGTTATAATTAGGAAATGACAATATAGTTCTATGCTATTGATTTTCCCATAGTTAGTTATGATTAGTTACACAAGGTGGGATACTAATTTGCTCATAGGTGGTTATAATCAGTGGCACCAATCAAACATAAAATGAAAGACAACTTTCTAGATCCATTGCCACACTACTTTCATAGGCTGTCATTTAAACACAACATTTTTAAATTACTAAAATTGGATTGGAATCCCCTCACATAAAATGCCAAAAGAAATATAGAACTAAGGTCAAAAGGGTTAGGTAGGGAAGGTCAAAAAAAGATTGGTCTAATAGGGATGGTATGGTAGAAGGATATATGGTATGGCATTATTTAGGAATAGTATAATGAAGATGAGAGGAGGGAAATTGGTTATAATAGTAATAGGGTTTCCACCAAGTGATAAGGTAAATGGAAAGGTATGAAACAATGGTAAGAGGAATGGTAAATGGAAAAGCCAAGGTAAATGGAAAATGGAAATGTAAATGAAAAATGAAAAAGGTATGGTTTTTGGCATGGTAATTGATTATGTTGTTCTTGTTGATGTGGAGATGCATGTTATGAATAATATATGATATAACTAAAATAATCAATAATGTAAATTGCTAGCCCACACCTCTTCTAAATAGCTTCTCTATCAAGAACTTATTGTAGTTTTGGAATCCAATAATGTTGTTTTGATCTTCATTGGTTATTGAATCTATTTTCTCTAAACATCAAGACAAAATATCTTTATAACCTCTACAAAAGAAAATGTGGCTAGGAATGGTAAATACGAATAAATAATGGATGATAGGTATGATTTGGAAATGTAAAGATGGATGATAATGGAATGTATAATGGTTGGGAAATAAATGAATATTGGGATTTTAGTCACACACAATGTTGTTGATTCTAGATTTGACATAAATTTGGTTATGGTAGGGCCAAAGAATTTTGAATATGCTCTTAATAAGACCATTATATATATTTTTTATTTGGGCCTAAGAGTAGCTACCATCTGATTATGCTATAGATTGGAAGTTGTGTTGATGTTATCTTTGATAATATCTTCATCAAGCAGTGAATAACTATTGTGATTAGTTATTTATGCCTTCATGAGGTTTTCAACAATGAAGTTGTCTTGCTTATCCCATAGCACTTCTAAAAAGGTTTCACTAAGGAATGTTGAATTCTAAATTTGATTATCCTCTAAAACCTCCAAAAAGGTTTCACTAGAAGATGCTGAGTTTAGACTTTAATTTCCCATAGCACCTCTGAAAAGGTTTCACTAGGAAAATTTTCTTCTGCTACATGAATGTGGTTTTGGTCCCTATGATATTATACAAATGATATGTCACCATGGATTCATTATAATAAGGTGTGATTCTATTAGTCCCAATAAAAACTTGTGGGAGGTGGAATTTTAATATAATGGCTATGTTGGTTGATGTTAATGGCATGTGAAATGGTAATGGAATGGAAAGAGGCTACACAATCCTTGTAGAAGATACTAGGCAAACTTGTGTCAAATATGAAGTAATCATCCTCAAAAATCATGAAAGGATCATGAATATATTCAAATTAATCTTTAAGGTATGAGTAACCAATGTTGTAATAGTTATGAACAAATTATGATTATGAGGCTGAGTCTAATTTAAAGGATTCTAGATATGATGTTGAGACTAATGTTGATTCTATTTATGATGTTAAATTTGATGTCGATTTAAAAATAAAACCTAAATTCAATGTTGATTCTTCATATAGTGTGAATATTTCTATAATAATGTCTTATTGAATGTTTGGTATTGGATAAGTAATGGCCTGTGATGGCATAATGGGATCTTTGGGAATAAGCTTACCAAAGAAAGACTTCATAGAGACTAGTTTGTCAAAGTGAGACTCCTAAAAAAGGGGTAAAAGGTCAAGAGACAAATCTATAGAGATTGGTTTGTCAAATGGAGGCTATTTAGAAATAGGATAATAGTTGAGATAATGATTTATCCAAAGGTGGTTATAATCATTAAGAAGTGACTCAACAAAGATTGGCTTGTTAGATTGGGACTCCTCGATAATAGGGATAATATCAAAAGGTAATTCATCATAGGTTAACTCATCACAAATAGGTATTTCAAAAAAATCATCATAGTTTGTTGGTTTCTTAGCTTTGGTTTATAATTAGTTGTAAAATACTAGTTTTTAACACATCTTGGTCTTTGAATGATTAAATTGGTTCGAAAGGTAATGATTGACTCTATTGTGGCTCAAAATTTGGTATGGGTTTTCTAAAGTGGGGGATAGTTGGCATTGGATGAATAATGGTTGGTGGTTGGATAATGATAGGCTTATCTATGATGGGCTTAACAAAGGCTAGTTGACATCCTAGGATGGTAACAGTGACCCATTGATTTGTGTTTGAAAAAATTTATTGGGATAATGAGTTACCATACTTGAAAGGGCCTGGAATGATAATGGTAGGGTATTTTGAAGCTTTGTTACTCAGACAAGCCAAAGGATGAGGTCTTAGGATGGTTATGGTAGGGCATTTAAACCTTGGTTTCTTGCACAAGCCAAAAGACAAGGTCTTGGAATGGTAATGGTAGGGCAGTATAGATTATGGTTACTATTGTAAACCAAAAGATGAGGTCCTATAATGGTAATCCTTAGACACTGTGGATCTTGGTGGCTTTCATAGTCCAAAGGAGGGTTGATGGTATAGGTAGGGGATTGGATACCATAAGCAATGAAATGATGAACATCATACATTAACCAACTCGAAGAAGGTATCACTACATGATACTCTTGAGGATATTGTCTTTGTTCCCTAGATTGAGTATTATAAGGAGGATAAGGATCCATCTCACAAACCACCTCTTCACCATAGGGGTCTTGATAAAAGTCAATTTGTGCGACCATGTTATCATAACTTGGACTATACATGGCCTAATTATGAATGCAATGAGACATATCCAAATCAATGGTAAATGTTTCACAAAAATCCCTAGAGTTCTAATTTTTTTTTAAAATAAGGTCTAAAGGATAAATGGTCAAAACATAGTCTAACTTGGTCTAGGGGAGCTCTATCTCTAAAATGGTTTGTGCTAAAACTTGGTAAAAAAATAGTCTAATGTCAAATGTCTAACATCAAATGTTTGACATAAAGAGGTTAAGTGGATGAAATAAAACCAAAATGCCAAAATCTAGGTTCAAAGTGTTTCAAACAAGTCTAATCTAAAGAAAACAAAAGTTGTAAGGTCTTTCAAAAAAGGCACAAAAGCTAAGCTCAAAAAATGCATGTGCTAGGTATTTTGGAAAAGGCACAAAATCTAGACTTTAAATAAAACAAGGTATGATATTTAGTCTAACAAATTTTAAACACTTTGGCATAAATGATGCATTCATATTTAAACATAAACTTGGTTAATTGGTATAAGGAATGAAATTATAGGTATATGGAAGATAGACTACTTCCCAAAATCTAGGCATAAACAATAGTTTTCAAATTGAATAATGAGTTAACCTAAGTTACATAACCCAAAAGAGAAACATCTATGTCTAAGCCAAAATTACATAATTCATAGGCAAAAATTAATCAATGTTTGAATTTAAACTTGTCAAGGCTAATTTCAAGCTCAATGTATAAAACTAGGCTTATTTAAACAAAAAAAACAAGATAGACAAGAATGAATGACATAATGACACTAGGTATAGATCCAAAAGGCACACGTGGTTTTGATTTCAAATTAGAATTTAGACACAAGGCAAACAAGTATTTAAAACCAATTTGAGTAGAATAAATATGTTATCATACTCTAAATATGTAACAAATGGTTGTTTCAAGACTTAAAGGCATAAAACATAGAATGAATTGGGTAGCATAACGACACCCTTTTCAATAAAGTTTATCAAAAGACTAAGGAAAAATTATGGTGTCAAAGGGCCATCATAATTCCTCCTCAAGCAAAAGAGTGATGTATAAACAACATTCATTTTTGATGTGGTAGGATAAATAGATAGTTTAGACTCAAAAGCCATGCAAAAAAGGATAAAAATGACACGAACACCTTAGTGTAATGTCCTTAATCCTAAAACTAACAAAGTTGCATAATACCATCAAATTTTATTAATATAATATCTCTTGAGAGGATTTTAATTATTTAATATAAAAAGTAAAAGCACATGAAAAGTAGAGTTTTTAGGCTTCCTCCCCTTAAGAGTTTGTAATATGACATGAAACTTTGGGCTACTCATCTTGCATCAACAATATGTCCACTACAAGTGGGGTTATTCTAAGCTATTAATTTTCACTCATTTCTAGATGGTCCCAATATGGATAACACTAGAGATACAATCAATTCAATTAGATCTACATAAACAAACTTGTTTTGAAAATGTATTGCCCTTTTCATAACCACTATATCTATCATTTAATTAGTTTAGTTTGATGTTTGAGTTGATCATATGTTTCTAGGGTATCAGTCACTAACAAAGGTAGTTTAACTACTCAAACTACTATCCCAATGATTAACCAAATCAATTTATATACCCCACCATGGAGTGTGGTTGAAATGATGCTAGGATATGAATTCCTAGGTCAACACTTCCCTAGAGAACCTGTGAAGAGGCAATGAACTCTTGCTTATAAACCAAAATGCATGAAAAATAAAGACAAGTGAAAAGACTCTAGGGTCATTTTGGGGTAACCCAAACCATACAGATTTGGGAAGGGCCTTAAAAATTTTATTTTCATGCTTTTGGACTAAAGCAACAAAGATAAATAATGAGCAATTTTTGTCACCTGAGTTCCCTAAAGGGGATAGGGGAGAGCATACATGCATCACTCAATTTTTTAGAAAAAAATAACTTTCAACAAACAAAAATAAAATGAACAACTCTTAGGAGTATGTAACTACATGTGAAAGTTCATTTTAGTACACCAAAACAAAGTATGCTATGAAATTTGAGCCCTTTAGCATTAATTATAATTTTTTTTTGCAAAAATCCTTTAAAAATAATTAAGGCATGAAAAGAACTAAGTTCATTTTAAGAACCAAAAACCAATTATGTAAGGTTTAATCATGTTTAAACTTGGCTTTTTCCACCTTAGGACCTATAATTTGTTAGAGGGTTTGCCTACTTAGAAGCCCAAGATTGAGTAAGAAAACAACATTTTGAAATGAATTCTCAGGTTTCCTATCTTTTGTCTCAAATAGATTGATGTTGATTCACATATGGATCAATGCTAGTCTACCGAGATTAACATTAGTCAATCCACATAGGGATCAATGTTAGTCAACAAGATCGATGTTGGTTCCTTAAAAAACACAAAAAAACACAATATGGATTTTCACAAAAAGATTATTAGTAAAATGAGCTTAAAACCAATAAGTATCACTAGATCCTATAAGGAAATGGTGAGACAAATAATATGCATGTTCTTAAACATAAAATAAAATGCAACAAAAAAAACCCTCGATAATCATGTTTTTGTCATAATCTAATTTTCACATAAGGATCAATATCAGTTCTGGTAATTGATGTTGATCTAGGATAATTGATGTCAATCCCTACCCATGTTGAATTAAAATGGCATCTGTTACCTACAAATTGTATGATGCTAAAAATGGAAAAACGTAAAAAAATGAACTAAAAACTCAAATTTCAAAGATTTATAAGCATCCATTATCAAAACTAAAAGTAACATATCATCTTCCTTGGTTATATGGGATCATTGAGTGTCCCATCAGGTGTGCTAACATGTAAGATAAAAATTTGACATAGTGGGGAGGTTAGTCTTGTGTTAGTCTCATAAAACTAATGAAATGAACACACTAAATGCCTAACACTTCTATCCTAGACACTAGGGGGAGCTTAGTAAAGAAAACTAAATGAAAGCATAAAAAAACATAAAAGACACAAATATTTTACCTTCTTTGGGAGTTTTAAATGGCTTGTTTGGCTTGTGCATCAAAGTCTTTGACAATGGAGGTTGTTTGGCTCCTTCTCTCCTTGGCACCTTGGCTTTGATGTTGCTTGGCTTAAGATTTGGGAATGGTAACACTATTTGCACGAGTCTCATGCAAAAAATCTTACATAATAACTCTATAATATCTAAGCTTAAAAATGAAGAGGTATGGCCTTATATTTATAGCCTTAGGAATTAATTCTCACCCAAGGTGAGTCAAGGTTGAGTTTAGGCTTGGAATGGGTTTAAACTAAACCTAGTTGAGTTAAAACTAACTTCATTAGAGTTAATAGTTGTCAAGTAATTATGATTTGTAATTACTAGGCATGGCTCTCAAATTAGATATTTTAGGATATTTCCAAAGAGCTTGATAACTCATATAGGCAATGATGAAAGGCTAGAATATTTTGATTTTTTGAGTTTCCTTTTTTAGATATTCATTAATTGTAAATGGATAATTTAACTAGGCATTTAATCTTGTTTAGTTTGTTAATTGATTTAAATTAGCATTTTTTCTCTTTCAAGATTTGATTTAAGTGTGTAAGTGCCTGACTTAATAGGTCCATAGGCCAAATTGATAGTTGTGATGCCATAAGGTGATTAGGTATGAATCTGTGAGAGGTTATAATTGCATATGATGGAATAACCCAATTAGGTATGTCTCAACATTATTTTGAGATTTGATGAATGATGAAAAACTAATTTTAGGACATTCAATGATTCTTAGGTTTAATTTATAATAGTTGGTAGGAATTGGTCTAAAGTCTGGTTGAAGGTCAGTTGTGGCAAATTTTATGTGTCTACAAAAAAAACCTAAGAAGTTACCTTTCAAGAACACAAAACCTTCATTTTTGCCTTACCTTCTTTCCTTTTTTTGTTTTTATTTGAGATCTACCCATCATAAAATAATTCTCCACCCATACAACTCACCTAGTGACTACTTTTTATTAGATTCCATGCATCCATCCATAAACTTGGTTAAACAGTCCACAAATTCAACCTACTATTCCATCACCTAGTTATTTAACCACATACCTATAATCACATGTCACATAGTTGTAACATGGGATGATGCTTCAGGAAAAGAACATAACAATCCACAATGCTGAGCTATTAAAAATTGTAGTACAAAGCATAAGAGTAATTAAAAGGAATGAATTGAAATATACATACCTTAACTTACCTTGCTATTTTAGAAGATAATCCATGTGAGAGAAATGTGTTGATGTGGGTTTTATACACACCTCAAAAATTTTAAATGAGGTGGCCTCTAAAATTTTGAGATCTCTATGGAACTAGGTTCCACTCTAATTCATGAGTTATAGGTATTTGGTTAAAACAACTAGGTGGTGTAAAAGTAGGTCTATATTTTAGGTTGTTTAACCAAAATTATGGATAGATCTATTGATTCTAATAAAAAGAGTAAATCATTAGGCAAGTTATATTGGTAGAGAACTATTCTATGGTGGGAAGATCTCTAATAAACTCAAAAAGGAAGGGTAAGACATAAAATAAGTTTATGTGTCTTGTTTATGTATCTCTAGAACCAGTGTTTGTTGTTTGAAATTTTCTCACACTCCCAAATAAACATGGTCAGTAGTCTAGGATAAAATAGATAGTATACTTAATGGTCTCAGTTGAAGGTTACTCTTCTTAAGGATATTGTTGCACAAATTTGTATAAGAGGTTATAGTTTATACTAAGAAGTTATCTAGGGTAGCTATGGCTCACACCTAAAAGACTATATCAAAGGAGATACCTCTACACACCTTGGATTATTAATTCAATTTGTACTGATTGCTTAAATTAATGAAATATATCAATCCTCAATAGTTGTGTCACATCTAAGACTAATATTAATTAAAAAAATAATATTCATCCATAGAATTGGCATGCATCAAAATTATTGAATCAATATAGATAAATAAACTTCAAATTCATTAACACAGAGAGGGAGGAAGAGAGAACAAACATAGTTGCATAACAATAAATTTATTGATTTCTTCCTTTATTTTCATCCAAAAATTATACCCTTTAGAAAGAGGGTTATACATGTATTTATAGAACTTGGGGAAGGGGGCACCTCATCCTCCAAGTTTAGAACACTTTGATTACATCTTAATAGACTATATGATAAGTCTTAGTTACTTCCTCATAACTTATAGATATTTTAGTCATGTAATGTGTGTATGTTGATAAAAATGATTCAATTAATTATAATATAGACATAACTAGGACCTGACTATTCATTTATAATCACTACATGAAAAATTGTACAATAATAGACTTTGAGATAAATTGACTCTTGTTTAATATTTCTCAAAATTTTCATTAGAATTGTAGTTGTGATTATGCCTGATGACATCGTAACTAGAGATGTACTAGGTGATGTACTCATTGATTGAGTTAGAGTTAACATTATAGCTGAAGTATGAGGTGGAATTGATGTAGCTATTATTGTTGGCACTATAGGTGGAGTCTGTGTAGTAGAACTGATAGGTGGTGTTTGTGTTGCCTTCTTAGCATCCACCTCTTGGTAATGATTATACACTTTAGTGTAATATACATGAATTAGGTTCATGTCTATAAGATGTGGCCTAATAATCCTACCTATTTGTTCTATTAGTCTAGTGTGTTCTATCTTGGTGTCTCTAAATTCAACCCAAAAGACTTCTACCTCTATTGCCTTTTTCCTAGTTTTGGTCAATTTGTCTTCAATATCCTCTAATATTTGTCCTTGTAGACTCTATTTAAATCCATTAGAAGCTTGATAAATCATATAATAAAATGTAGTTCAATTCATAATCATCTATATATTATCTTGAATTATTGTCAATTTGAGTTCAATCAAAATTTTCTCGGCCTGCTTCTCTTGTTTGGCTAGTTTGTTTACTAAAACTTCAAATGATGATACCCAATCTTGGGCCTTTTGTGTTATTATTAAAGCTAGATTCAATGCATTTGATGAATCTAGAGGGGTCATCAAGTTTAGGTGGACAAATGCCTTATTGAAGGTGTATAATACTAATAAATTCATCTTATTCTCATCCTCTCTAAGAAGCTTGAATAATTTGGTTATGAAATTTACATGGGGAGCTAAATTGACTCTCAAAGAATGAATTAAGTCTAGAATTTCATACAATCTAAGTGATACATTATACACATCCTATTAAATACCTTAGGGGACTCAAATTACTTGTTATTTCTCTCCAAGGGTTTATAACTCCTCTTCAAGCTCTTGTCTAGCCATCTCTATTTCCTCATGTATGGCCAAGATTTCCACATTATGGTTCTCCAATTAGGAATTGAGGTCCTCAATATATGGGGACAGACCTTTCTTCCTATTCTATCTCTTTAAAAGAAAATAAACCTCTTCCCTTTCCTCCATGGTTAATCTTATTCCAGAGATATCCTCAATCTTCCTCTTTTTGACCCATTAAAATGATGTCATAGCCTTGTCAAATAATGAGCTCATCATTGGAAGTTCAATGATTTTTAAATTTAACCTCATAGAGGTCAAAGCTCCTAACTCCTTGGCCCAATCTAGAAGAGTGATATTTAAAAGATCATATGCATAAGCTTCCACTTTCCTCTTCAGGCTGAGGATTAATTTTAGAGGAAGGTTTGGGCATTGATGGCCAAATTATTTTTGACCAGTCTATGTTTCAAAATTATGGCATTGGGTGCACAAAAAAGATCGGTTGCTTTCTTGGAGCCCTCTTGGTTGTTACTACTATGGTTATGGAGATTGGTGTTGAAGAAGGAAAAGGTGAACTTAGTTGGGTAGAGGAAGCATCCATTGGAGTCATTGATTCGTTCATGTCTATAATAGACAAAGTCATGATTGAAGGGATGGACACTGAAGGAAAAGAAATTGCATTAGTGGAGGCTGAGAAAGGTGAAGTGGTATTAGGTAGAGTAGGTAATGGGTGAATAAAAATTAGATTGATAGAAAATTATTTAATATGAATGAATGTGGAAATAATTAGTGTAGGGATGGTATAAACTATGGGTAATGACATCAAATGAAAAATCCCTAAGGGAGATATGAGAAGAGGACCATTACTAGATGATTCATAAGTGAGAGGTGTCTTGGATTTTAGTACATGTAGGCTTAATACATTGGTTTTCTATAATTCCTCCTCATCTTCTTATGTTGGATTACCTTCTAGTGAAGGTTGTACCTCCTAAAATTCTTGTGTGGGTGGGGTTTGAGGTCTATCCTCCCTTGGCTTCCTTTGATAACACCTTATTGCTCTTTAAGTTTGTGGAGTTATCTTCTATTGGGCAAGAAAAGGGGGAATGATGATGGATGTTGGGGGATAATAATGCCATTATTTCCTCTTCATCAAAGGAGTCTAATCAAATGAGTTTAAATTTTTCCCTTTGTATACTATCTTTTCCTTAAGTTATATCATCTACCAACTCTTACTTAACATTTTGTTATAGTAGTTTTTTATTTTTATTTAATTTAATTTTCTACTAATTTTTTTAAAGAAATTAGGGATTATGAAGAATACCTAGAGATATGAATATGGTTATGCACCACTCAAATCTATTGAATGAGGGCACTTCTTTTTGGCTTGGAAAAATAACCTACACACAAAGATACAACTTGGATAAAGTGGATTAATAGATAGATAGGTGAGATTCTTGGTTAGGAACTAGTCCCGAGAAGTTATGAACTTCCTCAACTAGATGTTAGCTCATTGTGTTCATAATTAAGTGGATAAATAAAAACTAAAATTACAAAAGATAAATATGAAATAACAAAGTGATTATGAATTAATATTCATTGAAATTATCAATGTAAGTAAAGTATTCATCCCAATATGCTGTAGTAGCATTCACATCTTCTTGTATAACATCTAGTTGGTCAGAAGTGGATTCAAATGAGGGGGAGTAAAAAATAGGATAAGTTATAAATTAAAGGCTATATCACATTGGTATAAAAAAAGGGTTGAGATATAATGGGTAGATCAATAATATTAATGATGTCATGCATAATTCTAGGTAGAGTTATCTACTTATTAATACTATGTTTTAAAAATATATAAGATTAAATTAGAATGGATTGAAGATAGAGTTATAGGATTTAAAAGGTTCAAATTTAAAAATAGAGTGCAGTGGATCAATGTCAATCCTATAGAATTAGTGTCGATTTAGATGAATTAGTGTCAATTCTATTTAGATTATACCTAATTAAAAAAAATTCTATAGGGTGATAGAGGATAATGAAAAAGGAAAATAGATAGGTATATTATGTTTTAAGAACATGATAATCAAGAATAAATAGGAATATAAACAAAAAATGAAATAACTAAAACAATACTTACCTTGAAATAAATTGTAGGTAAAATTTATTCTTCCAATAGATGCAAGTGATCCTCCTGATTCATGATGATAGATGTGGATTAGGTGTAATGAAATTTTGATAGAGTGGTGCTAAGGTTATCCTTAATTCTCCTAAGAAAATCCAAGTAGCATTTTGAGATTCAAAATTCATGGTCTCTAAACTAAAGGGCTGGCTGAGTATAAGTAGATCATCATCAATCAGAAGAATCAGTGTCGATCATGGGAGAATCAATGTTGATCATGGGAGAATCAGTAACGATTCACCCTTTTTAGAAGAGGAGCAATTTCATCTATGTTGGTTTGTTTTAACTGTAGGAAATTTTAGGCTTATATGCATAGGGTTATTAGGAATGGGTTTAGACATTGGTAGGTTGGTTAAAGGGTTAGGATATCATGGGTTGTAATTAGATTGAGGTGGTTAGAGAGGTAAAATGGTAATTTGTAAAACCAAATTATCGAGTACCTAATGTTAAATAAGTTAAACTTTAAGATAGGGATATTTAGGATAATATAATAATAATAAGGGCCTTACAACATTAAATAAATTATATATGACATATGAAATTATAGTGTCTACATTTTCTCCTTTTTATGAATTAATATGTAATACATGTCATGAAATAAAAATTGAGAGAGGTCTAATGCCCCAGGTTTATATGAGGAAGTATCCCCCCTAAAACTAGGAGCTAATGTAGGATGAAGAATGGGTGATGGGTTTGAAATATGGAGTAATGGATGGGATGGATAGATAACAAATGAGAGATAAGAATATAGATGCATGACATAAAGTATACATTTTACACTGATAGGGTGTGATATAGTATAGGTCGAGAAGCCTTGAGATAAATCCCATAATATAATGCCATAACTATAAATAAGTGGGCTTAAAAAAAGGATAATTAAGAGGATAAGTGATAGGGTTTGGCTGACTAAAGCATTTAGTGTGCTATACAGTGTGCACACTACCTATAGATAGTTTTTCTTAAGAGGAAATGCACTTTCAGGACCCACAGAGGGAATATTCCCAAAGAAGTGTATGCCTTATGAAAGTTGTGAGACCAACAAGGGGTAAATATGCATAGACTTTAAATGAAATAAGACAAATAATAGGTTAGGTGTGGTAAGGTAATAAGATGAAGCTATGGAGCTAGACTAGATGCATGAAAAATACAAGTAGTGGAAAATAGTCAAATCGATGCCAATATTAAGAA